>VYZT01013436.1:0-11970 GCA_013400735.1 Pomatostomus ruficeps | reverse complement strand
GGAAGGTGGGAAGGAAGGTATAGCATTTGCTGGAAGAATGGAAGAGATGAACTAGAAAAGAAGATGTAAAAAAAATAATCTGAAGTCTAAAAGGCAGCTAAATTACTTGTGGAAAACAAGTGAATTTATAATTATTAACAGTTTCTTACTTTTTTTAATCTTAGTTTTCAGCACATTTGTTTTTAATAGTATATTCAAGGCTCACACTTTTGACAGCCTTCCATAGCAATAGTTGATTATCTTTACATATATGATTAAATGTAATGATGTTAATCAGTCTTTAATTTTTCTCTGTGAAATGGCATAAACCCAATATTTTGCACATGAGTATGTTTGTTTTTCCCCTCCCCAGCCCCCATGTGTAATCTGCCCTGATTTAGAACAATGAGTTTTGGTTACAGTAGGGGTTATTGCAGGATAGATTAGCTTTTTTTATTGCTTCCCCCTGATTTTTTGTCTTTTTGATCTTCTGTTAAGCTATTTTAAATATCTCTTTCAGCATTTTTTTTTTTTGTTTTGTGTTTTTGCTCTGGAATAACTAACAGCTAATTACCTCTTTCATCACTTCAGCTCTTCATCTTCTAGGAGAATGTCACATGCCTGTATTAGAGCGGATTTTTTTCTCCCACCAGACATATTTTTGGGGGATATTTTGCTTGTTTGTTGTTTTGTTGTTTGGGTTTTTTTAATGTTTAAGGCGTGGTTATTTTGGGGAAGTTTTGAAAAAGATCATTCTTTATTATCTTGAATCCTGTCACATCTTTTATCCTAAACTCTAAAATCAGAGGTGGTTTAGTCTATTTATAAATAATATAGTGGATAGAATACTTTTGTCAGTGGCCCTTTGTTTTAGTTCTGTAATACATAAATGCAGGCTCATTAGGTGAAAGAACTGTTTATTTGTGCTGATAAGATTCTAACGTAAGATTGTGGAGGATATTACAGCAGTTTCTGTGTACTTTCAGGTGGAAAAATAGTGGACCAGCAACCTAATACTTAAGGTTTTCTTGATGGAGTTGTTGTTACAGATAAATTAATAAAGTGGCTATTTACATTTCTTTTTCTGGTGAATATACATTAGACTGAGTAAATAAGTTCCATCCATGATATATGCAGTTACATGCCTGTAACCTGTGTACAAGGTTGTATGTCTGTGTCTTAAAGTTGATGAGTTATGGCCCATTAGCAGACCTTTGCATTTTTCATGGTGTGCTTGAAGCAGAGGTAGTGGCAGGGCGGTTGTATTTTTTTTCCCCCTGTATGGCCAAATAATTCCTTATTTTGGGGGCTGATGCTCAGTCATTCTGCGATGGCTGATACAGTAGTTTGTGACCAAAAAATGGTCATCTATATGTACATCTTCAAGTTTTGGTTACCAAGTCTACATACTTTCTGAGAGTAGGGTTTCTCATAGTTTATGAGAAGAAGGATCTCCAGTTTTGAGAAAAAGAGTGTTACATGTTGCATCTCAAGGAGAGGCCGAGGTTTCCTGAAGGGAATCACATTGTCTTCTACCTCCATAGAAACTTCTGTTTGTGTCACTTCTGCTGTTTTTACCTTCATGACATTTTAATGTTGTAACAAACAGTTCGTCGAACACTTGAAAACAAACATGAAAGTCAATTGCCATCTCAATGAACTGTGTGAGGCACCATAGCTACATAACTGTTTTCTCTGTAGCTGCTTAGTATAGCTACTCTTTCTTCTTACGTGATTTGGGTATTTGTCCTGTTTGAAAAATTTCATTGTTGCTTCTTCCCTCTTCCATCCTTCTAGTAAATAAAATTACTCTGAGAAGTCCAGTGTTTCCTAACAATAGCCTGCTCAGAGTGTGCTCAAAGGTGTGGCAGAAACTTGAAAGAAAATCTATTTGTTTCAAGGTGTTTGACACTGTTTACACACCTGTTAGGACTATATATAGCATATTGTAATTGCTGTGATGTTTCTGTCAATCAGTATAATTCAGGAACAACAGTGTTCTGATGATTATTTTGGAAGTTAATAGTGTTTCTATAGTGTAATACTTCTTTTTTAAAAAAACTGTTTTAAAATCTGTCATAAAATCTTAACCAAGGAACTATTTTCTCTCAGTGGAACTCTCTGAGACTGGAGATTTTTCTGGTTCCACGTTGGTATGACATAGCCTAATGTGAACCATGCCCCTGGAGCACAGCATGAAGATGAGAGAGATATATATTTATATACATTTTTTAAACTCCTGTTGTAATAGTTGCTTAGAACTCCCATATAGGTGTGGGAGATCCAGATTTAACTCTGTGCTCTGGCATTTGACTGTCACATGGGTGAGGATCTTCATAGCCAGACTAGTTGGAATTTCTTTTTTTTTTTTTCTCCATGGTTGAGAAATCTGCTATATTTCCATTTATAAAAAATTTTTAAAAAACGAAGATGACAGCTCAGAACCCCAAAACAAATATAGAGAAAATGTACAGCAGCTGCTTGTCACCACCTCTAACTTCAGTTTTCCCTGGGAACTCAAAAACATGGTTAAATACTGTCACATGTTTAGGAGATAGCGGCAGTTATGCACATTTCCAGGAACCATAGTTCTCAGTGGGGTAGTTCTTATGTTAATGACTGAAAATTGCTATAGCCTTTTTCCTTTAATGTTACCTTTTCTGAATTCTGCAGAGTAGATGAAGATTATTTTACAAAGCACTGCATTCAACACTTTAATGTAAGCACTTTACATAACACATTGCTTAAGCTGTTTTTCATCTTAACTTCTGCAGAGACAACTTGATACTGAAGTAATTTTTCAGTTATGTAAGATAAATTGTTGTCCCAGTAATAATTTTGAGGCACTGTGCAGCTGATGCCCTCTTTACTGTGTCTGAGATGTCATCTTGACTCTCTCCTAGCTCAGGGGAGAAGCATTGCAAACAACTTTCTAAATAGGAAAGAAACCTTTTGGGGTTAGGTCTGTGACCATCACAGACCTTTTATTTGGAAACCAACAAAAACAAAAGACAGTTAAAGTTAATATCTATTTAAAATCTTAGAGGGTGAAAATGTGAAATGGAAGCCTGTATGTTGCCCAACATTAGCTGTTTATAGTGACAGCAAAGCGCATGGATTGAAGACCACATGTAAAGTTCATGAGGTGTGTTTTACTTACTTTTACTTCAAGAATCCAAGGATTTATGTGAATTAGCATAGCACTTTCATTTGTGGATTTGGAAAACGCTGGGGTTTGTTTTATTTATTTAAGAGTGTTCGGGACAAGCATACGCCCGTTAGAGCAAATATGCATTGAAATTGCATAGGGCCCAGGAGCCCGAGACAAGCTGAAATACACTTTTGACAAGTAAAACCCCTGGCTTTTACAACAGCCCTGCACCATGAGCAGGCATGGGCTGGGGTTTTTAAACGAGTCTTGCACAAGCTTCAGAGCTGGATCCTTACATGTACAATTGCTCTTTGTAAAGTTTGTCCAGGAGAATCTGGCTCTTCTTTGCATCCCAAATTTTTGGGCAGTTAAATGTTACCCTTGTTAAAAACTTTCCGTTGCCACAGAAAGGTGTGAACATAAAAAGCCTTAAAATGTTCTTGAAGTTGTAGCCCAGTATGTAGCATAAGATTATCCATTCAGGGAAATGATGTGGAAATAACCCCTTAAAAATAATTTTCCTCAGGTACTTCTGTTCTATTTTCAATCATAAACAAACATACTGTAGTGCCTGTGGGTTGATTCACTGGCAGATCATTGCTGACTGTAAACTTCAGCCTTATTCACCTGTACCTTCCTCTGTCAGGTAGTGGAGTGTTGAAAAGAAGATATTAATTCTGACTTGGAGTGGGGTTGAAGCATATGTTCAGACTGAGAATTTCAGATAAAGACTGTCTGGGCTTTATCTAGCTGAATGGACAAGGTCAACTCAAGGGGAATTAGGGAATGTAAACAGTGCATAAATTGTCTGCTGCATTTGAAATTTTTTCTCTTGATTTCTTCAGAGAAACAAATACAGCCTTTGGAGGTCTAAATTTTTATTTCAGAAGATATCTGTAATGACTTGGTGATGAATGGAAATGAAAAGCAGCAGCTGTGGAGTCATTCTGGCATCAGTCAGAAACTACTTCAGAGGTTTTGGTTACATGCATTGGGTTGTAGTTTAGGCTGCAACATGGAAACATGCATTTTTTAAAGTTACTGCTTGCCTATAAGTTCTGTTGAGTGCCTTGCAAAAAATGGAGCCGGTTTCTGATTTTTAGCCCAAACCCCAAGACTGCAATGAGAACTGTCCCTATTTTTGAATGATGTTCAGTTTCAAAATGGATGTAAACTTGCAGTTTCATGAGTTGGTCCACAGTAAATCTTCAGTCAAGTAGTATCTGACGTGATTGTTTGCATCAAATCAGTGCTCATAGTGGGTGGATCCCAGCTTTGCAAATGACAGTGTGGGAACCACTCACTGGCTGTGAGTGAGAAATCTCACGTTTTCAGAACTCAGTCTGTTGAAGTCTTCACAAACTGCAGAGTGTCACGCTAGATTTGTAGCAGTGAAAAATTAATTCTTGCTTGTATGCCAGGATTAGAAGATGAGTATTTCTAGACCTTTGGGAGCAGAACTGCAAAAAAATGGAATCTGTATGCTTGAAACTGGCTTTCAGCAAATACGTGACATTCACCAGCAGCCCCATTCCCATGATTTCAGTGCTTTGGCTCTGCCCAGTGGTCTAGCAATAAAAGAAAGAATTGGCCAATTATAGTAATCTTCCAGAGCTCTGTACTGTAGAATTTTGTGCAGAGGAAGAGGGAGGGTTCTTACCTGCTCTCAGTTCTAAAATTGTGCTTTAGTACAATGTATTTCACAGCAAATATAATACCTATTTAACAAAGCTATTAACCACTATGCCATCTTTAAGAATACATTACTTACCTGCCACCTCCGGAGCTCACTCCACCTTCTTTTCTCTGTTCATGTCGGCTCCTCGTCACTATGTTCCACAAATAGAGTCACGGAATGGTGTGGGTTGGACGGGGACAATAAAGATCATCTTTATTGTCTTGTCCCTCTTGTCCTGGGCAGGGACACCTCCCACTAGACCAGATCGCTCAAACCCTGTCCGGCCTGGCCTGCAACACTGCGAGGGTTGGGGCATGTGGAGCTTCTCTGAGCAACTTGTTCCAGTGCCTCATCAGCCACACGTAAAGAATTCTTTCCTAATATCTAATCTAAATCTACTCTCAGTAGATTCAGCTTATTATCTCATTTCCCCTTGTCCTATCACTACACTTCCTGATGAAGTGTCCCTCTCTGGCATCCTTGTAGGCCCCATTCAGATCCTGGAAAGCTGCTATGAGAGCTCCGTGCAACTTTCTCTTCTCTTGAATAATTTGTGCCTTCCTGTGCCACCTCCATGTTTTGGACAGCAGTGACTGAGCTGGGGAGAGAGCTGAGCCTGCAGGATGGCAGCTCTGATGTGAATTTCCTGTGTTGCTGTGGGGCACTTTTGCCCCTACAGCTTGGAGAAGTATGTGTATATTTCCAGAAAGCTGCAGAGCCTCTGGGCGCCTGTGGTAGATGCTTGGGGATACAATTCCTAACTGCCTGAGTATCATTCATAGCAAGTTAGGGGGTTTGCCTTTTTTGTTTTTCCTTGGGACAGATAAGACCAAAATGGTTCCATGCATGTGCTAACATACATGACCGCAAAGCATGTGCTTGTAAGTGAATACTATGAGCGAGTGAAGTTTAAGCCTTGCTTTGCAGTGAGTTTATTCACAGTGAACACTCGACAGCAACAGCAGGCAGTGCTGGCGGGGAGTGAGATACAGCGGCCAGATCTAGATTTCAGACCAGATGGACATTGTTCATAATATTATTTGGGTGTGAATGGTTTCTACTAGAGTGTGAAGAAAACTGATGAGGATTTTTGTTTGTTTGTTTTTCAAGCTAAAAAGAATTAGTAATACTGGCCCTAATGATACAAACACAAGCTTGAAACCTCGAGATGAATGCAGCCATTTTTGGGTGTACTATCAAAGTAATTATAAAAAGCTCCTGTTGACACAATAATTGCAAGTAAATCAAATGTTAATACAAGTCAGCATGAACACACCAATATCGACATTTTTTAGAAATGTAGTTACACATATAGTTTTCTGGAAATTGGAACAGCACTTTCCAAACACAGCAAGTGAAATTTTAGTTTCTTGTAATAAGTAGAGTGGTTTTTTAGCCTGTCTTTGAAAACTCATCTGGAGTATTTTTCTCCGTGAGCAATGTGCCTTTAAGTAGCATGTTAGAGATACCAGCTCTTTTTAAAAATCTTTTGGGTACTGTTTGTGGGAGAAGATGACAAAGAATCTTTTATTATGTATGTCTGTTTCCATTCTTAATAGATAGAGAATAAATGTGGTTTGCAAAGATTTGGAAGACAGGTTACTTCTTTATGATCATATTGCAGTTAAATATTGCATAATATAATATAATATCCACACTTTGGGTTAACGTGGGTTTGTCCATGCTGGTGTATTAATTTTGACTCTTGTTTCTATGTGCACTTCTAATGCATGTGCAGTGTATTTTGCACTACCAGTACATATTTTTAGCAGTTAAAATTATGCTTTAAGATGAGCTGAAAAGTTGCCACTCTGTACTTACTGTGCAAATTATTATTGTAGTTCCAACTGATGAAAGTTCAATATATGAGCAGGCTGCTGGCCATGCTCACATCATCCTGTACAATGCAAGATATGTTCACATTAGCAGAAGCTGAAGTGGTCTATTAAAGCATTCAAGTTCTCTCTCCCATATTGAGAGCAGCAGATTCCTTCTTAATCCTCATATGGCTGATGTCTCTGCTGGAGTGTTAATAGATAGTCTAATTTGTGAGCTAAATTACTAATTGTATTATGAGCCTAAACCTTATTAAGCCTTTTGTGTAGAATTAGATCACAGAGCTTTGGGAAGCTGAATGCTCATTGGGTTCTGCCTCCTCTCTTTAATGACAGGAGCAAGTTTTACTGGTGTCTTTTCTTCATCACTTCCTATCTCTGAGGCTGCAGCTGATCTCTTTTGCTGGCTTCTACAGTATCAACAGAATCATAAGTTTGAAAAGCAGGGTGACTTTTAAGAGTGGTTGAAGGTTTCCAAACAGAGTCTCAGGTATCCAAAAGCAGTAAGGTTCTGTGTTTAGCTGAGGTCAGGCCGTGATTGGGACTTGAAAAGGATTTTTGATATGCTCTGATCTTGTGTGCACACACTGGGTGCAGGTTCACCTATGTGGGAATAATTTAAATTGTTCAAAAGCTTTGTAATGTCTGCAGTTGTATAACAGGATAATGGATTCAGTAGAGGTATGTTCCTGTAATAGTTCAGGTAGATGAACTCTTAACTTAAACAGGTTACTCAAGTTAGATTTTTATTTTTGAAGATACTCACTACCCACCTAGAGATGGAAAATACTTGCCTTATCCCGCAGCTATGTGATCGATTTCATGCACACTCCTCATCTGTTTTTGTTCAAATCTAGCTGTTTTCAGAGTTGGTTCATGCTCCCCACTCTGACTTTGCTCTGGAGTCAGCCTGCTAATGCAGCCCAGTTGAGGATGGAGCTAATTGCCTCCGGCAATGAATCAGTAATAAACAAACACCGTGAGACGTAGTGGATTTTGACATCGCTTGCGATAAATTTTTATGTTGATGTGGCAGATGACTGTGAACTATTACGCCTTTGATATAGGAATATTGCACTCAGGACAATTAATTTTCTTTAAGAGAAAATATTTACAGCTACTCCATACATTTTCCTGTGCATACACAAGATAAAGTTGTAGTGGTATTGAGTTTTACTCTCTGCACTTTATGCACAACAGAACACTAAGCTGTTGTGAGAAACGAGTCTGTTTCACACCTGAAATTCCCTGAGCTCTGTATGTACTTAATGGCTTTGCTTTTTACTGTTGCAAATTAATGCCATTTGACATGCATGGGTAATAAATGCAAAATATAGGCTGTATAGCTTGTACCACATCATCTGATATTTTTAAAGAGCTTTTTCTGTTTCTATTCTTGCATTACATTTAGTATTTCTGCATCACATTTAGTAAAACACTTTTTAGAGTATAGTAATAAAAAAATCGGTGTCTGTTTTAAGAGAGAGAAGATCAGAGCCTTCAACATTCGACTATTCCATGTACTTTGGTTCTCTTGAATTACATACTGTGTATTTATTTTGGTGTGGGGAGTAGAGTAGCCAAAAGTCATTGCCAAAAGCTAATTGTCTTCAGGTGTGCTCTCTAGAAGTCTGAATTTGTTAGGAGTTTCTGTGTAGCTCCAAAATTTATTTGCTTTGCTAAGTATTTTGGTAGGTGAATAGTTTTTGAGGGAATTTTTCTATGTTTCGAAAGAAAAAATCTAGTATTTACTTAATCAAATACAGTATATCTGGAGATGAAAACTCAAGGGCTCTACATTCTAAATTTCTGCTGAAGAGGGGTAATCATGCTGAAACTCACAATTGACCTTGTCTACCTTTTGGTAGCAAATGCAACTCACACTGGCTTAGATTTGCAGATGAAATAATTTGGGATCCAGGAATGAGAGAATTTCAGAGGTTTTTTATACTTAGTCAGAGGCATGGGTAGGAATGCAATGACTGTTCCAAATCAGGCTGCTGCTTCTGTAGAAAAGAATAATGCAGGTCACTGAGGCACACACTTCATTAGCAAGGCTGAATTAATGTTATAAACCCGAAAGGCCTAACCTGATGTCCTGGGAGTGACTATAGTGATAATGCTGTGCATGTATTCAGAAAACCAAGTTAATTCCTCCATCTCTGGACTCTGTGCTTAAAAAGTGTGTTATGAAGTGTGCCTTTCTACTCTGATTTTGTTATATAGTCTTGGTAACTTTTGTAATCTGGAGTCTGGCCCTGATTGATTTATTTGTGGGGCGTCTTTGGTTTTCTCCCTTAGGATAACGAGTTGTACTGAACATCAGTAGTATTCTTGTGGGGCTCTCTTCATGCTCTTTTCATACAAAAGGCCAGGAGTTTGTTGGCGTTAACATCAAAGTTGTAGATATGTGCATCTAGTATGCCACTTTTTTTTTTGGATAAGGATTCTTCAACACCTTTAATCAGTAATTTACAGAATGGGCTGCTATACCACCATGGCTGGGAACTGTGCTCCACCCATCCTTCCAAACAGCATCCAGCCCTGCAGATGCAGAGAGCAACTATTTCACTCATACTTTCACACTTCCTGTGTAGGAGACAGACACTAGAAGCAAAAGGTTAATCTTAGAACTTAACTTTTAAAAAAATGCAAATAAAAATAAGCAGGCATTCTTTACCAGTTTGTCTTTTTTTCTTTCTTTTTTTCCCCCCCGTAAATAAACTTTTGTGATTATGAGAGAGGGGATGGGAGGATGGTTGTGAGATAACTACTTGCTTTACAGTGCTAATTGTGGTATATATTACATATTGATAGGGAATTTTCTGTTGCCACAGGCAGAATCTCCCAGTGGGAGGTGCAGCAGAAAGCTATCTCAGAAGCAGGGAGCGATGGAGAAGCCTGGCTCTGCTCCTGTGTGTGGTGGCAGCACAGGAGTTTGTATTGTTCACTGAAGCTGGGGGGCTGCTCTGACAAACCTTGGAGCGTTGCATCCTTGCCGTGGAAGAAGCTGGTGCTGTCCTGGCTTAGAGAGAACTGAGCTCCAAGCAAGGGAATTTGTTCCAGTAGTTTTCCAGGGATTACTACCACTGTCACTGTGTGAAATGTAGGGACAGTTTGTGCATGGACATGAAGCTTTATAAAAGCATTGCAAACTAAGAGCTTTTCAAGGTACATTTAGTTGCAGTGCTTTTCTGCTTAGATTGCTTATGGTCTCCTATATTGCATTTATACCATGGGAGTTTGAGAGCTGTGGCCTTGGTGTTTATTCCTAAAGGAGGGAACACTTCTATATTAAAAAAAAAGGGAAGAAAAAAGCATATCTGTGTGGTTGTTACATTAAATGAATTTTAAAGCTGGTGAGAAGAGGCATTCAGAGATGAGAATGCTGGGGGGGAGAAATGAAAGCACATTGAAGCTGTTTCCCCTGGAGGGCTTTAGGCAGGATTGAGAAGAAGTGGTGCATACTGAAGCCTTGTTTATATTCTTTCACTTACTGTTAATAAAACAGGGATGTTCTAAAAGGTTTCCATAATTAAAATGCAGTCCTTGAATATAGTGCATTTTCAGAGTGGTCTAAAGCCCTGCTGCCTCTCAGACTGCTTAAATCACTGTTTATAAAAAATGCTACAGTGGACTTAGTGTTTTGAAGTTGTTTTCGATCAGAATGATGTTAGAAATGTTGAGTATTGAATAAATGAAAATAGAATTTATGGGGAAGCTGATAAGTGTACAAATTGACTGGTTAGTAACTAATTACCACTAAAGAGATTGTTTTTGCCTTCTCTCTTTTTTTCCATAATTGGCTGAATATTAATAAATTAGGTTTATTTCTGGAAAACAGCAAGTTTTAATGGTCTGGCAGAACTTAATAAGAAAAAAGCTAAAGAATTAGCATAATAAATAATTATTGCTTCCAGGGTTTTTATTGTTAAGATAATAAAATGTTAAAAAGCAAACCACTTGAGTAGAAAGTAATTGCACTGACAAGCACCACACAGCTAGCATTTACAATAAAGTAAACCTTCTCTCAATGTCAACCTGATTTGCTATCCACATAAATGCTTCCTCACATTATGGAAATGTGCTTTTTCTATCAACAGAAAAGAATAAAACTCCTGGCATCTAATTAATCTTGTCTGACATTTGATTTCATACTCAGGTTAAAACATGAGGCAGGTGGGTCTATTTTTGCCCCCCCTCTATGTGCATGACCACAGGCAAATCTCTCCATTAATGTCAAGCTGCATCTATGTGTCTGTGCCTCTGCCACATGTCAGTCATCAATGCATTAACATCGCTTGGATTTGGTCCAGATGCACCAGTTTTCTTGTCTGGAGGGCTTGGTAAATAGGGAACTGCGAGGCTTCAGCTCTACATCACAAGCATTTCACCTTGACCCTCCCTGTAAAGGAAGAGGGATTCTGCTGTATAGGAGGAGGATTAGAAGTGGTAATTTGTAGCATTGGGAGTTTCTGAGTTGGAATGATCAAGGAGAAGAAAGAAGCAAAACCGATTGGGCTTTGACATTTTTATTGATTAAGAGTGCTCTCATTAAAGACTCAGAACTTTTAATAATGCCTAAATGTATTACCTGCAGTAGTTCAGACTTGTTGATGGCAGGATTGTTTCTCTAAAGTGCACCAAAAAACTCAAGAAAACTGGTTAGATGCATTATGGGTATTTTATTTTCTGAAGTTCCAGTTAATGGTTTCTGCCAGAGGCAGTGTGCAGCACTTGAAAATGTGGTGGGTTTGACCTTGTATGCTAAAACCTGGGTAACTCTGTTGTATTTTTACCTATTTAGGCAGTACAAACATTTAAAAGGACAGTTAAGAACTGAGGTTGAAGTAGAAAAATCTTTTCTTAGACATAAACGTGATAATATTAAGCCATTTCATAATTTAAATAACATTAGTAAACTGAGAGATCTTCATTATCATAGTTTATGTTAATCTGCATTAACATAGTTCATGTATTAAAATATTTTCTTGTAGTGTTTGCATACAAAATCCCATGGTACTGGGAAATAAATATTTGCTTATAAAATCAGAACATATTAGAAAGACTCAGTTTTGTTTTGCTGTCTAAAGGCAAAAAGTAAAAATATCAATGGTGAAAAATGTCTGCTTCTGGTTTTTCGTATTTTTTAAAAGTTAAATTTTAAGCCTTTGTTTCTAGTGCCTGTCTCCTACATAGGAAGTATGTGAGTGAAATGGTTTCTCTCTGCATCTGCAGGTCTGGATGCTGTTGGGAAGGATGGGAGTAGTGCATCTTCCAGCCATGGCTGTATAACAGCCCATTCTGTAAATTAATTACTAAAGGTG
>VYZT01013435.1:11088-26644 GCA_013400735.1 Pomatostomus ruficeps | reverse complement strand
AGCATTCTCCTGGAGAAACAGACTGCTCATGGTGTGGACAGCTGCTACTGTTCACTGGGTAAAAGCTGTCACAATGGCTGGCTCAGAGCATGGTGGGGAATGGAGTTAAATCCAGCTGAGGGACAGTTACAAGTGATGTTCCACAAAACTCAGTGTTGGTGGCAGTCCTGTTTAATGTCTTTATCAATGATCTGGACTAGCGGATTGAGTGCACTCTCAATAAGTTTGTAGATGACATTAAATTGGGATTATTGATCTGATGGATGATAAGAAGTCTGGATCAATAGGCTGAGGCCAGCTGTATAAGATTCGACAAGTGCCAGATCCTACATTTCAGTCACAACAACCCCATGTAGGGGTAAATGCTTGGGACAGAGAAAGGCTTGGCTGGAAAGTGACCCAGAGGAAAAGCACCTGAGGGTGTTGGTTGACAGACAGATGACTGACAACCAGCAGTGTGCCCAGATGGCCAAAAAGGCCAATGGCATCCTGGCTTCTATAAGAAATAGAGTGACCTGCAGGACTAGGACAGTGATTGGCCACTTTACCTGACACTGGTGTGGCTGCCCCTCAAAGCCTGTGTTCAGTTTTGGGCCCCTCACTACAGGAAAGACATTGAGGTGCCAGATCATGTCTAGAGAAGGGCAATGGAGCTGGTGAAGGTTTTGGAGCACAAGTCTCAAGAGGAATAGCTGAGGGAGCTGGGGTCATTTAGCCTGGGCACAAGGAGGCTCAATGGGAGACCTTATTGACGCCTACAATTACCTAACAGGAGGTTGTAGTGAGGTGGGTGCCAGTCTCTTCTCCAAGGTAACAAATGACAGGACAAGAGGGAATGGCCTCAAGTTGCACAGGGGAGGTTTAAAATAGATACTAGGAAGAATTTATTCACTGAGAGGGGGTTCAGGCATTNGGAAGAATTTATTCACTGATAGGGTGTTCAGGCATTGGAACAGACTGCCTGTGGAAGTGGTGGAACTGCCATCCCTAAAAGTGTTCAAAAGGTGTGTGGATGTGGTGCATGTTTTTAGTGGTGAGCATGGCATGGTTGGACTTGATGATCTTAGGAGTCTTTTAGAACAATTCTGCAATTCTATAAAAAAAGAGTTAGAAATACTTAATAAAGGTGTTTATTTTTACATATTTTTGTGGCCCCATTATTTCACTTATGGTTATCATTGCTAAAGTAGGTCATTATTCTATTTTGTAATATAATGCCATGGTCTGTGACTTCCTATCTACTTAAGATGCATATTGTAAGGGAATGTGCCCCAGGGGGTATTTTCACATTCTAGAAATTACTTTCCATATCTGATAAACTGCTTGGGTTTGAATAGTGGAGCAATTTCCTTTCCTTTCCTCCTCTGAAATGGACCAAATACACTTTATATAGTCTAACTAAAATAATTTCAAGGTAGATTAGAAGCGTAGGCTTGCTTTGGGTGAAATTCACTTTCCAAAACCTCAAAGAGATTTAGACGCTGCACAGATATTGTAATTTTCTACACACTAGCACACTTTAATTCTTCTGTTCTGAGTCTGAAGTCAATGGAGCACACTTTACCAGTTGTCCTAATGAGTAGATAGTACTGACAGCTTGGCTAGTGTGGCTGTCACCACAACTAATATGGGATGTATAGTGCCATGTATATGAGTTTTGACAGTGGACTCATGTCAATTTCTAAATCTCAGCAACAAAAATAGGATTAATTATAATTCATCAGACTATATAATAGATTACTTGGTTCAAATGACTGTGTATTTGAGGATGAAGGTTTATTCTCAGCTGTATATTAACCACAAAAGTATCACTTATGAATCCCATTTATATTATCACTTTAAAATTAGGCATTTCGAACAACCTAGTACCTAAGTCCCCTGCTATGCTATCCCCCTTGAAAATTAGTTCTCTAAATTCACAGTGAATAAATAACTCAAATGCCTGGAAATCTGTTATCTTTTAATATTATAAATGTGATCAACAAACACAAAGTTCCATATGTATGAAGAGTTTGGGCATAATTGCCAATATACTTGCAATGTAACAGTACAGCTGTACAAAAACTGCTGCAGCTCATTGATGCATGTTTAATATTAATTGTTTATGTGATATATACTGAGTGAGACATGAAAAAAGCACAATGATGATAGATCCATTTCATTCTTATTTTACTGCTGAAGTTGAAATCTTATTTGAGTAACAATTCAGTTGCAAAGTTAAATTGAAGTTTCTTCCCATTATTAGAATGTCCTCTTCCATATTTACAGTTCAAGGTTACCTATCTGTTGGGCATTATCTCATGCTAGAGAAACTTCCACTCCTGATTAATTAAATTAAAATCTTATTTTTATTACTGACTGTAGTGCTGTTTAAGGCTCTATTATCAGGTGGTGTATCCAGTTCTTTTTCAATTCGTGAACCAGCAATTTTGCTCATAGACTTTAGGTATTGTGCTTGTAAAAATTAACTGATGGTGGTTTTGTGTTGTTTTGTTGGGGGGGTTTAATTATTTAATTTTGTACCCATTATGACTACTTCTAAGTTTAGATGTAAAACTAGGTCCTGGTCATATAATTTGCTCCACTTAGGTTTCATCTTTTTTTTTTTTTTTTTCAAAGCTTCATTTATAGCCAGAGGGCTTTATTGGTCCATCTATTAATATTTTTCTTCCATGCATCTAAATTAGCATTGGATTTGGAAAAACACTGGATTTGTAAAAAGCTAGAGACACACAAATTCATTACAATGATAAATACATATTCCTATTTATTAATTTGTTTTTTTAAAGGAGGGAAGGGGAAATTCTATTGAGCTCAAAGAACAAAGCACAAGGATAAGACATTTGATAAATATATTAGTATTCATAAACAAGACTATAGAGTTTCTAAGAATAAACCTGAACAAGACATGACACTTGCATAAGCAAAATAGAATGTAAAATTTGGTGCAAAACAGTTTTATTGGTATGCTGTTGAACCTCAAGGAGAGAGAAAAAAAAAAAAAAGACTTCCCTAGAATTCTTTATGACCTGCTATGCTGCTATTGCATATTTGTTATTGCAAATATTAAAGACTTGGGTGCCTCATTTAAGTGTTTGATGAAGGCTATATACGAGGAACTGAAGAAATGTTGCTGGTTAGGCCCAGAATTTAGAATGTGTCTCAATAAAATTAAGTAGTGTTCTGGAAAAAAATAAGAATTATATTGGATAAGCACAAGCTTCTACACTTGGGAGTAAATGAGTAGTTCAGTAAGTGCAAGTGAGGAAGCAACTAATCATGGGGTAGTTAAACAGCAAAGCACATAGATATTGTGACACAACATATATGAAACTACAATGTCATACCATTGCAAAGGAGTCAAACATCGTATTGGGATTTCTGAACAAGATGGGAACCTGAAAACAGTAATAATAGTCCTTCCTTCCACTCACTACTTTTGTTGTAGTACTTTCTGTACTATATACAGTTCTGCTCACTGTAACGCAGTGATATGGACCAATTAGAAACACTGACAAAAGCAGTTATGAGGTACCTAGAAATCATCCAGAGTAGAGTGGACTGGGGGAAACACAAGAAAATCAACAAGAATGGTTGAGACTGGAAGGGACCTCTGAAGGTCTTCTAGTCTAACCCTCTCCCTAATCAAGCAAAGCCACCTACAGCTGTTTGCCTGGGATCATGTCCAGACAGGTGGATACCTTCCACGTGGGAGACTCCATTCACTCTCTGGACAACCTGTGTCGAAGTTTGGTTATGCTCACAGGAAAAAAGTGCTTGCTGATGTTCAGAATGAACATCCTGTGTTTCAGTTGGTGGCTTTTGTCTCTGATCCTGTCACTGGGCACCACTGAATAGAGCCTGGATCCATCGTCTTTGCACCCTACCTTCAGATACTTACATACATTTATAAGTTACTCCCTGTGGCATCTCTTTTCCAGGCTAACCAGTTCCAGATTTCTCAGCCCTTCTTCATATGGCAGATCCTTCAGGCCCTTCATCATCTCATTTTATTGGACTCTGTCCAGTTTGCCCATGTGTCTCTTGTACTGGGCAGCCCAGAACTGGACACATTACTTCTGGTGTGGTCTCACCAGTGCTAACTGGAGGGTAAAGATCCCCTCCCTCAACATGCTCACAACACTTCTCTTAATGCGGCCCAGGATACCATCAGCCTTTTCCACAATGGTACCTTGCTAGCTCATGTTTGACTTAGTGTCCACCACCAGGACCCCCGGGCTTTTCCTGCCAAGCTGCGTTGCATCTAATCAACTGCAAATTGTGTGATTGTTCCTTCCCAGGTACAGGGCCTTGCACTTGCCATTGTTGAAGTTCATGTGGTTCCTGTCAGGCCACTTCTCTAGCCTGTCAACATCCTCCTGGATGGCAGCACTGTCCTCTGATGTATCAGCTGCTTCTCCCAGTTTGGTGTCATTGGCTAACTGGGTGAAGGTGCACTCTGCCCCATCATCCACATCATTAAGGAAGATGTGGAACAAAAATGGAGTATGTTGCTAGTTACTGGCCTTCCACTAGACTTCATGGTACTGATCATCATCCTCTGGGCCTGGCCATTCAGCCAGTTTTCCACCTACCTTACCATCTGCTCATCTGGCCCATACATCAACAACTTCTTTATAAGGATCTTACAGGACACAAGGCAGCAGGCAATATCCCCTGCTCTCCCCTCATCCACCAAGCTGTTCACCTAATTTTAAAAGTTTATCAAGTTGGTCAAACATGACTTTCCCTAGGTGAAGCTATGCTGACTACTCATAATGATTTTACCGTCCTTCATGTGCCTGAAAAAGGTTTTCAGGATTAGCTGCTCTATCACTTTTGCAGGAACTGAGATGAAGCAGACCGTTCTGGAGCTTCCTGTGTTTTCCTTCTTGCTCTTCTTCAAGAAAGCAGTGACATTTAGCTTCATGCATGATATTTCTTCAGTTGTTCAGAAGATAGTTTTAGAGAGAGGTAAAGAAAAAATCATCTTTATGTCCTCTGCAGGCAAAAGGAAGAGTGATGACTGTCAATTGTTATAAGGCTGTTTGAGGCAAACACCAGAATATTTTCTAACAATAATTATAGCTAAGCTATGAAAGTCTTTCTGGGAGGACTTCAAAATATAGCAGTCTATTGGAGAATATTATACAATGCATCATGACTGGCACCAAATAAAATAAAACTTCCAATCCATGTATGTATGTCTAAAGGCATTCAGACACAGGTTAAGCTTTATTCTTTTATGGCTTCTGATAGTGTTTATTTTTAGCCCTCCTACTAATGTAATACACTTTTGTATATCTATTAAACCATAAAGTGAGTCAAATGTAAATCTTGAATCAGGTGAGGTTGTCCAAATATGAAATATTAATTCTAGAGTTATGGAATATAATCTTGAAAGAGTCTGGACATTCCTGTTTAAGACTTGTCAGTGACAGTCATTGGATGATCCCATCTTGCCAGGCAAGAAGGAGAGAGGAGAAAACTGTCTGATGTACAGGTCAATGTAGTGCTGTGAGAAACATCATGCTTGCTGTTACACAGGTCAGTACTTTTAAAATCAACAATAACACACAATGGGCACATATTCCTCATCAACTTTGTATGTGATCCATCAAACTGATATGAATATAACCTATGGCTCATTGTCTCCCTCAAGTGGATAATACAAGAAAAGGGATTTGTTTCTTTTAGACAGATTTTTTGCTTTTATTCCATCCTGCTTTGACTCATTCTTCTGTTTGAAGGCACATGGCTTGATACATGCAGCCAGTTTGATCAAGAATATTAGTATACAAGGTCATCATTAAAAGCTTTGAAAGACAACATTTGGGAGGATTTTCCTTGGGCAAAATAGCAACAAAAATTTTTTCTTTGCCCATGAGCTGTACCAAAAATCTTTATGTCATAGCAGTAGGAGACAGGTCCTGAAAGACCACACAGTATTGTTCACAACTGCAAGAGGGTAAAAAAAAATAAAACAGTGGCTGGCAGAAAGAACAAAAAGCTCAGTTGGTCTGCAATCTGAAGTCCCAAAGGTTTGCTTCAGTGTTTTCTGTGGCAGGGCACAAGCTGTGAACCACTAATCTTGAACAAATGTCAGTACTCAGATATGGGTCATTAAGTTGGACAGAATTTGTTTAGGGCTGTTAAGCCACAGCATCCAGAATCCCTAAAAGATTGTTATTTTAGTTGGTTTGGGGTCTTTGTAGATCTGGTTTTATAAAAAATATTTGATGGAAACTCTTTTGAAAGATCTTAAATTCTGTCAGTGTTTATGTTATAGCTGACCTAAATTGTAAGACAGAGCAGGAAAGAAAAAAAGTATTTAATATTCAGATGTAGTGGGTACTGGTGATAGATTTCTGCGGGGAAAGGATGTATCTGTCATCCTTTAGTAATTTCGTTTTGGAAGGCTTAAAGGAATTAAGCTACAAATTTACATCACTCCTAACGCTGAGATGTAAATGCACATAATGGGAATGTAATAAACTCAGATAATTTCATTTTAAATGTTTAAAAATAATGCTGGGAAAACCAAACAAACCCAAAAACCATTCTCACAAAGATCTTTGCAAATATGTTTACTTTTTAATGGGGTTAAATTCTTATTGGCATTTATAAAACTGATTTTAAATTATTGGTGTAAAGATGACATGTATATTCTTATTTGATAAATTTGTCGATTTTGTTTAAAGTAATCAACAATAAAAACCAAGAAAGCAAGTAAAGAAGTTTGAGAGCTGGCTTGGGGGGAGTTGTGGGGGTTTGTTGGTTTGTTTGTTTGTTTTGTTTGGTTTGGTTTTTTCTTGTTACAGTCAAGGACCTTGTGTAGCAAATTCTCTGGTACACCTCATTTTGGATACTGACAAACGGGGCCTGTACTTTCTTGTTTCTTTCTAGTGCTCAATACTGATAAAAGTTCAAAGTTCTTACAGTGTAACTGGGAAGAAACATAGGAAGTTCTGTCAGTATTGAAATGATGGAGTTTTGCAGTAGTCAACACCTGAAAAATGACAATCACAGAGTGTCTTCCTGTTATGTCCTTGACTTGCAGTGTGATCTTAGGCTTGTTGATCCAACATTCCTGCTCCAATATTCTTCATTTGAGTACTAATGAGACATATGCAAAATCCCTAAATACGCTGAACAATAGGTAACAATAAGTAACGATAACAACACTGGTAGCACTGGGAACCTCTTTCTTGTCAGAGAGGACCTAATTCTTTGTAAACTGTTGTTGGCTGAGGAAAGCATTGAGAATTTCACGTCTGGACAGGAATGTAACCCAGGCAACGAGGGAAAAGGCTCTACATCAATGTAGTTGAGTTGAAGTGACTACATGAAAGTATTACACAATCCATCTGCAATGTTAGAACCATATGCCTTTTCTTCCCCTGCCTTCCTTTCTGTCGTCTTAGAGAGGCAGTTTTGACTCATGTATTTTTATGTTTGACTTGTTCTCTGTTTGGTCTCTGGTCAGAAAACTCTGGATAGTAAGTAACAACGCAAAAGCAGTCGGTGATAAAAGAAGGGGGATGAAATCACCGAGTCAGTGCTTGCACAAACGTTTGCTCATCTGACCTCATATGCTTCCCACCCTATGCCTGCTCTAGCAGCGTTACCCTGCCTTGCCTCCCCGGAGATCGTGGAGATGACTTGGTTACTTCCGTGGCGATCCCCGCCACTCCTTCCCTCCTTCAGGATCGCACAGAGCTCAGCTTTCCACGACGTTGCTCCTCGCAGTTTTCCACCGGCGACCCGCTCAGTCCTGGAGACCTCCCGCCCAGCTCCCTCCACCACCCAGGGTGACATGAAGTGCTTTGCTTTAGCAGTGCGTTTGCTTGTAACAAGACTTATCTCCATTGCCGCTTCAGGCAAATGAACTGACTAATGAATTTTCTGTTGGCCATGGAAGTGTGCTGCAAGTAATTAAGGGATGTGCTGTGGGACCGATTAAGCTGCAAGTCACAGCGGCCGGAGCCCAGTCGCTGCGAGCCCGCCGCGATCTGTGCTGACTGCGCTCGGCTCCACAATGGGATCATTGACTATTTATTTACTTCGCACAACAACTCTGCTGTTTATTTAATTATAGGAGCTTTTCAGTCACCAACCCCCACCCTCCCCAGCCCCATCTCTTCGACGCTTATTGAGTCCTCCCCTCCCGCCTCTGATAACCAGTTGGTCCCTTGGGTAGATGAAACGGGGCAACGCCTGAACATCTTTTGTGGGGTGCGGGCTGCGCTCTCCCGCGGATCCGGGAACGGGAATTTTCCGTGAGGGAAAGGCGAGGAGACAGGGATTTTCCTGTCAAATTGCTCATCACATCTGTCTGGAGGTCAGACATCGAGAAGGCTCCGGTGTGGAGGGGGAGGCGCAGGGGAAATCCTACAGCTCTTCAAAACATGTCCGAGTCACGAAACAAAATCGGGAGAAGCTTAGAAGAGGCGGGGGCGAGCACGGCTGGGCGAGTAAGGAAATCCTTGACACTCCCGCAAGGCGGGGCGGACGACACGTTTCCCACCCCAGTTCACTAGGGAGGCCTTGGTCCTTTCACCAGAGCCCCCTCCCGCAGCGTTGACGCTTAGGAGCGAGTCGGGCGAGGAGACAGCTGGGGGAAGGGGGAGCGCAGATGTGGTCGCCCACTCCCTGGATCCTCTTGCAGCCCGGGGAAGTGCCAGAGCCTGGTACCCCCTAGTTCAAGGAAGGAGCGGGGACAGGCGGGTTTCAGCATGAGAACAGAGTGGAGAAGGAGTCGAAGCTTTTTCTAGCACCCCCGCAGGCTGAGATAGGAGCACTCCGCTCACCCCCGCACACACGGGGGAAAATGGGGACGGGCAGGGGTCTCTGCAGCTGTTTCACAGGCGGCAGAATCCAACTCCCACTTCCTCCGCGTTCACAAAGCGGACTCGGGAACCCCAGTTAGGAGCTTGGACTTTCAACGCCATGAACACTCGCTGTCCGGTGAGCTCGGGCTCTTCGGGCGGCGGCGCGGGGGGAAGCCCCGCGGCCACCGGTGGCCGGCGGGCAGCGGCGAGACTTGGCGGTGCAGGGAGCCGGCAGTGGCGGCTGTAGAGAAAGCAGGTTTCTGCTCCTTTAAAGGCCGCTGTGCAGAGCTCCAGAAGGGAGGCGGATCTCCCTCCTTCCTCCCTTCCCTCCATCCCTCCCTTCTTCCCTCCCTCTCTCCCTCCCTCCTTCTCGCTCTCCCTCCTCCTTCCTCTCTCCCTCCCTCCCTCGCTCGGGCGCCGCTTGCCGCCGCCGTCAGTGGTGCCCGGACGCCGGCTGCACCGCAGCCCGGGCTGTCCCCGGCGTCCTGCCACCGCCCTTCCTCCCCCGCCTCCGCCTTCCTCTCCCTCTCCGATTNGGGGGGTACACCCTGGCCGCGTTGTGCCGAGAGCTGCACACCAACCTGGCTCTCGGCCAGGTAGCTCAGGGCAAAGGCGGGCGCTGTGCTGGCCGACCCGAGCGCTGTTGCCACCCGGGTCTGTCCCTCACTGTGGGGAAGGCAAACCTGTCGCCTTCCTCTCTTCCTCCCATCACTGCTCCGCATTGTCAGAGCCGCCGCTGTCCCCACGCTGAAAGTGGAGGTGTGGGAAGCGAGGGCAGGGCAGCCCCCCGAAGCCCCTCGCCCGGTGCCCTCCCGCTAGCCCAAAACTCCCTCCCAGAGCCGGAGCGCTGCTCCCGAGCCGGGCTCAGGGAGGCCGAACCGGCTGCACTGAGGACGTGCCCCCGCTCTCCTGGGGGAGCGGAGGTGAGAAACGGGCTCTAACTTCGCTAGAGTTGTGGGTGGACAACAACCTCTACTTCCATAAGGTCTCCTCCTGCTCCTACCCGGCCCCCACTGTACGACGCAGCCAATTCCCCTTTCGGCTTACCGGCAACCCTGTAATTTATTTCTGAACAAAATCAGCATTCTTTGGGTGAGCATCCATCGCTAAAGTAGCCAGGGCGCTGACACTCTGTGGAAGGCAAGAGATATTTCTGCCTACGGAGTGAAGGCATGATTGCAAGAGCGGTGCGTGCACTGAGAAGGAACGAATACATTGTAATGAAAACCTCTCTTCACATTCTCCTTAGAAACTTTTGGGGAAGTACAGCATGAAAAACATTAAGCATCATCATTTTCCTCTCAAAATCTTGCACAGCTTCCCCAACCCCAAAGGAAGCTGAAGGGACCAAAGGCTGATCTGTAGATCATGCCACGAGTATTTGTTTTTGCTGCTTAAAACTTGCTAGAAGAGTGCATTGCTGTGATACTCAGAGTGCCTGAACAAGAAAGTCTATTGCACACTCACTTCATTAAATAGAATACAAATCTTTCCACTAGCTAAAAATTAATTACCATCTTAAAATGTCATTAATCATCGGCACAGCAGAAACTTAGTTGTAAATTTGGGCTGAGATAATAACAAACAGAGAAGGACCTAAGGGGTTTTTTTTATAGCTGGTGGGAGTGAAATGCCAGTGGGCCGCAATGTGTTTTTAAATTATAATATCAACATTCATTTGAATACTTTGGCAAACGTTTTAGAAGGGAGGACTATGTTACTGCTTTGTCAGCAAAGCTGCAATACTTGTTTCTAGAGATCTGGAGATGCTGGTCAGGTGTTGCGGTAAGCTGTGGCTCTCCTCGCACCAGATTGCAACAGCAGGAGGACTGTGGTGGCATGTGAATCTGAAACATTTGCAGGGATTTGCCGAAAAATGTCCAAGAAACATTTGGGGGACCACATGTTGTACATACATTAAATTTATATCAGCTGTTGTTGGGAGAGGTCAAAATAGTAGATTATATGATATAAAAACCTCACTATCTGTTCTTAGAGGCACAGCTACAACCTGAAAATAAAAGCCCATTCCTTTTTAAAATAGTATGATAAAACTATACATCCCAGTAGGTGGCAGCTAGCTGGAACTGGGTTAACTTTTATAATGATAACAGCACATAAAAATTAGATCTGATGGAAAAAACTCCTGATATAGTAAGGTAATCAGAATCATAGATCTCCCCTTTCCAAATGAAACATTATGTACGTAATGTACACCATTTATACTTGACACAGAGCTAAAAATGTAGCAGGTTTTTATTACCCGGAAAAGATGTAAGGCCTCAGACTGTCTCTTCTTCTTTCCCCGTCTGTAGCTGGATTACTATTTTTCATATCAGCTACACTTGACCATAGTCCTGTGTATTAAAGATGCCCTTGTGTATTAGAGATGTGTTACCACCATGTCTACAATAGGTGACCAGACAAATCAAAACCTATATCCAAGGAATTGTAGATTTCCCAGCTGCTGATCACTGAAGTGTAGAGGGCAGTTTCATACAGACTTTAACATGAAAAGAGCTGCGTAACAGTGGCGACAAGCTCCCAAAACAGAAGACCAGCTTTTCTAGTACGACATCTTATTAGGGATTTCCAAACTTTGAACTGTACATCTCACAGGGAAAGAAATGTGAAAGGCTCTAAGACTATTTACCTGTTTTCATATTGAAACAATTCTGGAGAGTGCACAAAAGTATCATATTTTTTTTTTTTTTTTCCCCAAAGAAGAAGTGAAGTTAAAGTCCAAATAAGAGAAAAGGAGTCTGGGGTGGGGAAGACTGAAGCTTTAGTCAATTATATAGTCTATAAGTGATCTTCAGTCACCAAATATTTTGTGAGTTCTAAACATCTGATGTCTTGTAAGATTTGCTTTTTTGTATAAGGGACATTTTGTATAAGGGAATTGATAAATATTTCTGGGTTAACTACGACTTTTCTTCAAGGTGGGAGCTAGGGTTTGAAAGAGGGGAGGGCATGTTAACACAGAGCATTAGGCAATGTCTGATAGTTGATAAAGAGGACATCGGTACTTCTTCTGGACCCATAAAATGCCATAAAATAGCTGCTAGCTATCATAATAGAGGGCATAAGATATATCTTTAAAGAAGCCGATAACAGACTTTAATTTCCTTTCCGCACTGTGGAATGACTGGAAAGGGTAAAAAACCGCAGGCATTTTGACATCCGCGGCGGGGGCGGTGGCCGGGAGCGCTGTCCGCGGTGCTGGAGGGGCCGCCCGGGGCCGCTCCGGGCGCTGTCCGCGGTGCTGAGTCCGCTGCCGCCGGCGGCGGGGGCTGGAGCGGGGAGAAGGAAACTCGGAGTGAGACTCAGGCGTCAGACCAGAGGCTGCAGCGTGGGCTGCTGAGTGTTTAATAGTAACAGGAATTAACCACAAGTTGTTTTATGATTCCAGTTCTAAACGCCTCCGTGAGTTAGGTGTTCTGTTGGGCTGAGATTACAGGTAGATATATTTTTTTTTCAAGATACCTTAGAAAATCAAGCTGATAACAGGAGTCACTTTGTCCAAAGTTTATATCTTGTTTAATGTGCTAAAGCTGACGACGAATATTATATTTTCAAAACTTGTCACCAAAACTAAAATAAATAAATAAATAAATAAATAAATAAATCCGGTTAGACAGCAAGCTGCATCTGAGCATTCACAATTAAAAACGTATCTAAAGATGTTTAATGTCTTTTATTTCAGCAGCACCAGGGAGGGAGGCAATGAACTTTCACAGTATTCACGTGGGTTAGTTTTATTTCTCCTTGGACTAAGATAAAATATAAACGAGTAGAAGAGAATAAATGAAATAGTAAATAGAAAAAAAGGCATCTCTCTGCATTTTTACTGGGAGATATTCTACGTGTGAACTGAAGGAGTCGCTAGATATCCTTGCTTTTAACACTAGGTGTTCTTTTTAAAGTGCTCCAATAGTCAAATCATCTGATTGAATTCTCTGCTAGACTGCAGAACTAGCCATTCATGATACTTATTTTTGACACTGCAGTTATGCCTCCATCTTAAGGAAAAAAAAATCAATGATATTTAATAATCCCCTCGCAGAATGTACATTTCATCAGCATTTTACAGCGTTTTAAGAGAAAGTGTGCAGAGGAAATCAGTAAGGCAAAATGATAAAAAGTTACTGTGAATTGCTAACGTTTCTAGGGGTACAGAGCACAAACACTACAGGTTATAATCCAAATGCTGCTGTTACTTATTTACAGGTCTACAACACACAGATGTTACTTAAGAATAAACTGTAACTCACCTCTGCCATACTCTGCTTCTGAGAGATTGCAGAGTGTTCTCATTAGCTTGGCATCATTGGTATTTATTTCTGTAAAGTCAGGTTTATTCTGTGTTCTTCTGTATGTATCTGTGGGGGAAACCTTGCAGTGATATTTTCTTTATTAATGAAAAGCAAGGGAGGGAGATAAAGGAGACAAAAGATGTCTGTAGGCAGAATGTAGAATAAAATTAATTCATTTTCCTGATGGGAAATATAGGAATTATATTTTAGTGTTTGTAATAAAGCTCAAGTAGGTTCAGCAAATCTTGACTTAGACTGCAAAGTCTGACAGTCCTGGTTTAATGTCTTTCAATGGATGCAGACACACAACTAATTGCATTTCCAAGGAAAATCTGAAGTAGTCCACAGAATGGGTTTATCTTCTTTGGAACACCTGGTCAAAACCCAAAAGTCTGTGGCTGCATTTGCAGATAAAAACTCGGTATCCCATTATCAAATTGGGAAATGCTGTTGTTCTCACTGAGGACAGCAAAATGACAAACTACATAGATCATAGTACAGGGAGGAACAGCAACATTTCCATAATACTAGAGTGAAAAGAAAGCAGGGTGCAAAATAAGAGTGGCAGAACAAAGAGAAAATCATAAACTAGTAAATCCCGAAGTTACTGTCTTTTAAGCAACACTGCGATTTCAAGCAAGTTTAGCGAAACAGGTCTATGCATTCAACAAGGTTGTTGCAGTGCTGCCGATTCCTGTTACCTTGCAAAAGCAGGCTGGTGCTCCGTTATCACTGGGTCCGGAGCAAATTCCTAGGGACAGTCAGTATACAAGGCATAGCATTTATCCTACTTCATGCATTAAAATGAGTAACAGTTAGTGATGGTAAATACCATTATCTTTTTTTTCCCCCCCAAACCTGAACGTTACTCTGATAACCTGCGTGACTTTGCTGTCAGTCTTCTCTTTCACAACCCTCAAGCTAAGTGATCTCGACCCAGCCAGTGAGCTATTAAAATACAGGAATTGATTTTTACACGACCAATTCCCTTCTCCCCTCTAGCAACCCCCTCACCCCCCTACCTCNNNCACTGTTCAGAACAACTGAATAACTAATAACAATAAGAAGCACGTAAATAAAACCGAGCTGGTTTTTCCCCTCCGACAACGCTAGGCGATCAGATCGGTTGCATAATAGAAATTGGGAAGGCTGTCTGGCAGGCAGCCTTAAGCAGAGAAGAGCTATCTCAATTTCTCTCACTTAATCTTGGCTTCGCGTCAGAAGCTGTGCAGCAGTGCAGTAGAATGGGAGCACGGCAAAAGCTTCGCCAGTGAAACGGCGGGGGCTCGCTATGTGGCGGTACCTCAGCGATTTCTCGAGCTGGATTACCTATTGATTTTCCTCCTTTCTTGCCTCCCAGGTTTACTCGGCTGGACATTGTGTGTGTTTGGATTTCTCAAGGATTCTCCCCCGACTAACATGGATGTCCCACCATTCCTTGCAGTTGAAGGTTGCTCCTTGGCGCAGTGAATGAAGAACATGCAGGGATTGCTAATGGGTTTGGGAAGCGTAGACTCTCTGCTCTCTCTGTGACCATGCCGTGATTGTGTCTGAGGGCCATCAGTTTACGTATCCTCATTCTCACCCTACCGGGAAACCTGACGGCTTAGAAGGGGGAAGTAAGGCAGCGCGTGTGTGCATAGAAACATCATGAAGATTATTTCCCCTATTGTAACTAATTCAGTCTTCAGATGCACCATTAGACTCCTTCTTTGCTTACTGTGGATTGGATATTCTCAAGGAACCACACATGTATTAAGATTTGGTAAGATTTCCCGACACTTTTTTCGTTGTGTGTTTAAGCCTGAATATGATATACGTAGGATTGACTCAGAAGGGGACGCTGGGAGAGAGCTGGGACGTGCTACCGGAGTCGGGCAGCTAAGTCCCTCTTTATTTTGCATCCGGAGGGATGAATTGCTGTGTGATTTTTTTTCTGCCTCTGTGGCTCATTGTAGCCGTAGTAACGGCACGACGATGATGATAATTATAATAACAATAGAAAAAAGACTGGCAAACGCGGTTGCCTAAGGCTCTGCGCAGCTTGCTTGGCTTCCTCGTAATTGATTCCATTGTTTTGCTTTATTGTTTCCATAGTAGGGGAAAGCATGGCTAATACGGTGCTTCATCAGTTAAAAACCTGTCAAGTAGTTGTTAAGTTTCGGCCGCCCGTCTCTGATCCCCCCCAAGCCGATCCCGTGCCGGCGCGGCGCTGTGATTTGAGACCTTTGGGCTGATTTCCCTTGAAGTGTCTGTCTATTTGCTTGACACTTGAGTGGCGTTTAGGGTTAGAGAAGGGATGATTTATGTCTTGAGCGGTGCTTGGGGAAGAGCTTTTGCGGTACCTTTCAAAAGCTCAGCTTTTCTATGCGAGGAAAGTTGTAGGAGTACCCCCTTTCTTGGGGGGGG
>VYZT01013435.1:0-11074 GCA_013400735.1 Pomatostomus ruficeps | reverse complement strand
GGGGGGGGGGGGAGGGGGGGGGAAGGTAGATCAGAATGACACTTCAAGAATAAACAATAGAGAAGTTTTACCGTTTAGAGGCTATCCCAGCTGGACCAGGGCACTAACCTTAAGAGCTCTGCCTGTGCATGCGCGAGTGTGTTTGTGTGTCAAGCGAGGGACAAATTCTAGCAGCTGCATCCCCTACTGAAGTTTTGCAGTGAGGAAGAGCAGGACGGAAAGTTCGGAAAGCAGGTCCGAAGGGGGCTGTACTGCCGGGGAAGTCCTTCGGTGTTAGTCCGGGGCGAGCTATGATGGGAGCCCCGCATCAGCCTCCTACTGGTCGCCCGGGTACCGCGGGCGAGCCGCGGCGGGGGATGGCGGAGGGGAGAGGCCGAAAATTGCTTCCCCATACAAGCGTCATCCTCTGTGCCGGCCGACAGCACGGGTGGAGGGGGGAAGAGCGGATCTCCCGCTTTTGCCCTGTCTGCGATAAAATACGGCAGCCGCTGCATCCATTTCTGTGGGGCACTGAAATCTTTTGTCTTTGCCTGGGAATAATGCCTTGGTTTGTATCTATTTTAGTTTAAATCAGAACCCCCGCACGCACTTCTATATGGAGGGGAAGGTGAGTAATGATTAAAAAGTCATCAGGTTGTTACCGATCTCGTGTGCTGAATTCCTTATAGCACCTTTTTTCTGCTTCCATCTGGTCTAAAGGTGGTGCTTAAGGCACGTTGCTCTTAGCAACCAACCTCAGGAATCTCTGTTTCTTTGGACATGGCTAAACGGGTCCGTATATCATTGTGGGGTCTATTTTGCGATCAGTCTGATCCATAATGATGGCCGTGAATTTAGTGCTAGGCTGCCTGTAATCTGGCACTGGCCGGCTGTCTGTCTTTCCTAACGGGCGCCGAGAGTGTCTCTAGGAGCCTGAGTTACTTTCAGGTGTGGCTATGTAAACAAACGTCTTCCTGGTCACAGCACTAACAAGAGGTGTTCTTTAGAGTGGCATTCCCCCGACTTCTTAGTCCCGTGTACCTCTAGACACAGCCCTAGAGAGCAGCGTTTGGTAAACGTTAGAGTAATAAATAATCCCGAGGCTGAAAGGTGATGCAGCCGGTCTCTGTTACCCAGTGACATGGTGGTGCATGCATGTTTTACTGGGCTAACTTCTCTTCCTAACTACATCCTGGTCACACAGCTGGTCAAAGAGTTGTGCTCACTCCATTGTTTGTAGCAGCAAAGTAGAAATCCATTTCTGCATCTCTGCATGCTTTTTCCTGTCTTTGAAAAGAATTGTCGCCAAACCACCACTGAACATTAGAAGGAGGCAGGGAGCAGTTGGTAAGTTTATTTTGTTGTGGAGAATGTTAGACACAAAAAGAGCAGGAAGACTTTTGCCCTGCTCATCCGGACCCGTTGCACGTCTGTGTTTTAAAGGAGTCTGGATTTAGCTTAGTCCAGGCTGTCACACTGTCTGTGACCACGAGAGAACTTCCACGACTTCCCCAAAGGCTGACATCTCTGTGTAGGGCATGGCGAAGTGGAGGGAAGGAGCAGGGAGTGAGCTGTGGAAAAGCTTTGGTTATTTCTGAGGGGGAATCCCCCACCGCCTCCTCCGGGTTCCCGTGCTATCGGCCCCTTCGGAATGTCCTTGCGGCCAGGAGGACGGGATGCCGTGGAGTCCTTCCCGAGGAGAAGCGAGAGTTGAGGAGATTCCCTCCAGAAGGCAGCCTGCCAGCCCCCGCTCTTCCTCAGCCAGCAGTGCTATGGCAACTGGGGAGAGCTTGAAGCCTGCCAGAGCTACAGCCCCCTCATTCCTCCTGTGCAAATTAGCCACCATGGATTCGCATTGTCCTTTCCACGGCTCCTCTCATTGTTGGGACTAGCCAGCATGTCCTTTCTCTCTCTCCCTCTCTTTCTAAAGCTACCTTTAAGCAACCATACAGGGAAGTCGGACCGCCTGGGTTATTTGTCAAATTCGGGAGGTTATTTCTGTCTGTACCTCACGGAGAGAGGCTGGTGAGACGGCACTGCTCCGTCCCCAGCGACACTTGCTTAGGCATCTGGACACCCGTCTGTTGCTGATGCTGGAGTTGGGCAACGCGATATTCGGGCATCACACCAGACGCCCTTCCTAAATGACATTTTGCTTCATGGGACAGGTCACCAAGCTCCCTCCCTTGCTCTTTCTGAACAGTTTCCCACAAGCGAGCCCAGGGAACGCTGAAGGTGAGGTTTTTGCGTACAGTACGCGAGGGTGTCAGATGGGAACAGCCCTAAACCATTGATGCCGGTGAAAGCATAGGTCCCACCTTGACGAGGGAGAACAGCAGCAGCCTAGTATTTGTCTCTCCGCTGTGCCAAGTGTGATGGAAACATTTTCCTTATCACTTGGCCCCGAACAAAAGCCAAAATACGTGACCGGCGGCACATCTTTTACGTTATCAGGGATCACGTTTCGCAGCTTTTCGATTCACTGCTCCTGTGTAAGCGCAGACCCATGACTGCGGCTCCCAAGAAATTCCAGGGAACTCGGCAGATCCAGAGCCCAGCCTCTCTGCCCAAGGCGGCTTTTCGTAGGTCTGCCTTTACGTCCTGAGGACATCTCAGCACCTTGTCCCCGAAATGCTAAATTAACAAGCAATTAAGAGCTGTCAACCACCAGTAATTGTTCACCTGTGTTTTCAGAAACTCACCTCCTGTCTTGCCTAAGGCAGTAAGGGCCCGGGCTATTTAAACCCCCTTTCCCCCCACCTACTACTAGTATATGGAGCTTGTTTCTCAGCTCTTTGAAATGTGGAGCGCTCTAAAATGCCCTCTTTTATTTAAACTGCCCGTTTCCGGCCTTGTCTCTACTGCTATGAGCAATTCGTCTTCCCTACAGCAAAGGTGTGAAGAGCGACCTGCGACGGAAAGGTGAAAGAGGTTTGGCCACTGGATTTGCTTTCATTATTCGCGGGAGTGTGGTGAAAGACTAAAGACCTCCACTTCAGGGGGCTCAATTGCCTGATAAGTGTTAACCCACTTTGTGTGATTTATTTTCTTCGAAACATTCAAGAAAGGTAAAGACAAGTAGAGGCATATACCTGTAGTTTTGACTTTTTGCTGATTTGGAGTTGCCTGACTTGGGGCAGATGAAAAAGGGAGCTGAATGTTTTGTGTTACCATGAACTGTAAAGGAAGGGTGTGTGCACGCGTGTGGCTTTTTCCAGCTTAAAAGCAAAAGAAAGTCAAGAGAGAGTTAGGAAAAACTTTTCAAAGAAAAAAGAGTTTTGAGCTTTTACTACAACAATTTCTTACTACTGGCTATTTTAATTTTTTTCTAAAAATCCATCACACCAAGTCCTTTCCTGTTGCCCTACATAAAATAATAAACATAGCAAATCAAACGTTATAAAATCACGTAGTCTTTGTGACTTAGGGAACCCCCCCGTCATTTTTCAACTCCTTTGTGGGAACCCCGAGAAGGGAAGCACTTCCTCTGTGAAGATTTAGCACGGGTTCCATCTGACATACTTCTTAGCTGAGCTCCTTTGTGTCGAACAGATTGGTTTTATCTCCCTATAATTGTTTTTATGAGCTCGAGCATGGCAAAACCACAAAAGAGGTTGGCTCATTGCGTCCACTGCCCATGCAGCTGATAGTGGGTGTCAAACCACACCGTTCTGGGATTCAGGAGACCATTTTAAAAGTGCAGCAATTTGAACCAGGGAAGTCGTGGCACAGCAGTGGGAACTAGTTCTGTGCAGATGTGTATGAGACAAGAGGTCAAGTGAAAAATACCTACTGGGTAATCGAGTAGAGTTTTCTTAAGGGACTTGCATTAACCCTCCTGGTTGTGTACTTCCTTTCCTTTGGATTTTGCATTGACATCCTTTTAGTGGAAGGAGGTAATGTTTCTTCCTCTATTTGAGAGAAACAAAAAAATGTACATATTTTGTTTTAGTGGGGAAGGCAGTCTGCCTTCAGATCAAGAGTGCAATGAAAATCTTCAAGCCAAACTCTTATGGCAGCCCTCGGGGGTCCGTGTCTTGGCAAGTCCAGCATTCAGAGCCAATGAAAAATTTACTGCCAAGGACAAGAAACTTTCAATATCTGTTAACATCCTCACGAAGAGGAGTTCAAAATCAGTCTTATAAACAACAACAGAAATCTTTGAAAGAAGAGTAAGGTTAAGAGCCTCGGGAAGGCAGCAAGGAGGTGAGAAGCACTGTTATTGACTGGTCTAGATTAAACAGCACAGAGGAAGATTTCAATTTGATAACGTCACAACCCTTCCTGTTTTTCTTTGCTGCTTCTGCTGACAATTTTGTAAGGTAATTAAATTGGTTGATTGAAGTCACAGTGGTCATGGGGCGATAAAGACCGTTTGGATTTAATGGAATTTAGAAACAACGGTGCCCTGCACACCACTCTTACAGAACGAGAATTTTAATGACTCATTCAGGGTGCTGACTACATAGAACGTCCTGGACGAGTTTAATTGAAAGGGCAAAGCAGATTAGCTGTATACAGTCTTTATTGCACTAGATAGGGGAATTAGAGTTATCCTTTTAAAAGAGTCATTATTGCATTATCAAGATTTAATGTAGGTTAAGAAAGCTTTCATCCGTGTGGGCTTTCTGGAATATCCCCAGATCCTTTCACCCAGTGTTTGGAACACTAATAGTCTCGTAAAATGATTTTCACACAATTGTCTGATAGCTTGTATTCTTACTGACTGCTTATTCTTACTGATAACTTGTGTCTTACCGACTGCTACTTGTCCTTTGAAGAGATGCAAAGTTCAAGTAATACCTCCAGTTCAAATGTGGTTGCTGAATAAAATGATTTCTGCCACCAGAGATAAGAAACAAGAGAAAAAGATATTTTTCTAAACTCAAATATTAGAGTTTAGTTTTATTAGTTTAGTTTTAGCGGGTTTTCTCCCATTTATTTATGTATTTATTTTATACTAGAGAAAACCCCCTCAATTTAGGAAAAAAGCAAACCAGACATTTTGTAGTCATTGTAAATAAAGCAGGTCTTTGTCTCCTACTTAATGTATTTACCTTGTCTGTTTCTGAGTTTTAACCTTCATCCTCTTTAATCTCTTTCAGAGGAACAATTACTAGAAGGTATGTCAATAATGCAAAAGGGAAGCTAGAAGGTGCCTTATTTCCATACTCCTCAATCTGCAAGGCAAATTAATTTTTCCTGAATAAGCTTTTTATAGTGTTATGCTGTAATGTATGTTGGAAGATTAGATTAAACGACATGATAACATTATGACATAATGTCGTTATGCTGTCACATCTGAATTGGAATATGGAGAATCCAAGATCACTGTCATATTAATACTTATAATTTTGTGCATGTCCTGTGCCACCCATGCTGTTGTTCTCCCCTTTCTTCTCCTCGCTCCCGCCCCATTTCCCCCCGAGTCCTTTGGTTCCTTTATTACACAATAATAATAGTCTTGGGCACCTTCAATTTAAACAGCCAAAGCTTTCAGTAATGCAAAGAATACAGAACAAACATGTGATGATCATTATTCCAATACTGGAGCTCAGCCAGATTTAGATAAAGTAGGTGGTATAGTAACACTATGTAAAACACTAAGCAAACTCAAAAGCATAATCTAAATTTCATTAAAAAGTACTTCCTAATGAATTAAAGCCACCATGATTTTTTTTTCCCTCTAGGCAGAAATTAGAAGTGACAAATGGGTGCAATGTTCAAGTCAAGACTGTTCTTTTTGCATTGCTGCGAAGCTATGCTTGCATCAAAATTGGCAAGTGGCTTGGATCAGTCATGATTCAGATTTCCTTGAACATTATTCTTCTAATTCCAAATGCTACTGAAATAGAGTAACTCATCTAGGAATGTGTTTGGTAGGTTTGAAATGGAATACACAGTTTTAGACAATGTATTTTTTTAAAGTGTTTCCATTTCCAGGTGTTTCTGCCATTTCCAGGTGTTTGTGCCTGGGCTATAGAAAAAGAGGTTCCCCGCTGTTATTGCGAGTGGAGTGTACAGTTGGGGTAGTTTAAAACACAGCTACAATGTAGAGCTTAGATCACAAATTTTGTTCTTAGTTCACAATAAACTTTTTTTTTGTTATCAATGCATTGGAAAGTAAATTCATTTATGGATCTTAGAGAACTTAATTTTTGGAGAAATACATTAATTCACATTAACTGAATGGGTGTTTTATTATATTAGTATTTACATTCACAGACTCCTTAAAACCTCATTATTTTCAAGAAAATGGTTATTTGGATTTAAAGTCAATTGAACTAGGAATGTTGAAAATGTCTGTCAGTATTCCATCATGAAAAAACTTGTTTGTTGGAGTCACTAATTCTTGTATGAGACTTAATAACTGACAGAAGAACAGTCCAGGGAGACCTTTTCTACTTTGCTGTGAGGAACTGTTGTTTGGGAGATTTGGTGGCCTTTTAAATTCAAATGATGATGATGACTTTTTCCCCCCCTCTTCTTTTCTTCTATCTTTGTATTTTACTGTGCATCTCTGATGTTTAATAATTTAAAAAAATATTTTATCTGATTTCAATATGTATAGCTAAATCTTAGCATCATATTTTTGCAGACAAATGGAAAAATGTAGTTTCGTGGGTGGGCAGAATAATTTTGAAAGAAAAAATGTTTGTTTGGTTGGGTTTTTTTAATTTTTGTACCTTGAGTTATTTGATCATTTCCCCTCACTTTGTCTTTTTCCTTATTTATTTTTAAATATTGAAATGGAAAGTGATTACTTATCTGAAAGAAGAATGTATGTTTGAATATGTTTTTTTCTGGTCCTTTTCGGAAAGTCTTTGTTTTTCTAACTTTCTGGGAAACTCCATGGAAAAAGTAAAAAATCTGGAAGTCCTCATTTCTGTGTTAAAACTAAACTTCTAGTCTAAGCCATGCCTTAGGGCTCCTCTGCAGCATTTGGAGAGTGAAAGAGGCAGAAGGATTAGACAAGGTTGACTTAAGCTGGATAACTCTTAGATGGCTTAAGTTAGGCTAGATGAACCATGTCTCTCATGGAATCAGCAATATGGAGGAAGTTAAAGTGGACTGAGTAGGGTTTTCTGTTTTCTCCCCAGGCATTGGTGTTTATTACCACATATTGAACTAATTTTTTTTTTCAGATGGAAATTTGAAAGGGAAAGATTAATACATAAATGGCTCATCAGTTTCTTCCTGACACGAAAATACAAAAATGCTGAATCAGAGACTACTCACTCATTCTGGTAAAAACTTGCCAGCAAGTGGGTGGTACTTGTTTTCACAATAGATAATCATATCTAGTCCTGTAAATAAGGACTTGTTTGTGAACACATATATTTAACTGATTACTTACTCTACAGAAATTTGAATAAAGCTTATCAAGCTTGCTTCAAAAGGTGCAGAACTATTTCTCTCTGAGTGTGTCATCTTCATACATAGCTCTTTATGTATGTCCAGTACAATATTTCAAATTGTCACATTTCTCTGAATATAGAAATAGCCATTACTTTAAAATGGTTTTTGTCCTAAGGTAACTGATACTGAATGTAAAACAATTTTCTTTTTTAAAAAAACCATATACATGATTAGGTAATGATCTGGGTAAATTTATTAAGGATTAGTTTATTATTGAACTTGCCATCCATTTGGGCTTTTGTCCTTCCCTAGGAGCTAAATATATACCAGCTATTTCAATCAGCTCAAGAGCTAAACATATGTCAGCTATATCAATCAACTCACATTTGTGCTGTTATTTAAAAGTTGCACAAATAGGACATGATTTACCAAAGAGTCCATAATTAAAATAATTACACTAGTAAGCATGAAACATTTACAAGAAAATCTGAGTCTCATAGCTCACAATGGTAAAATTTGACTTTCACTTTTTTAAGCATGTAAGCAAATATTTTCAGTCCTGCCCCAACTGTTCACATTGCAAAACTTTGATGAAACCAGTTATTTTACTTGGAAACCAATTAATTCTTCCATTTCTACCAATATTTTCAGTGTGAGTGCTTAATCATCAGTCAATACCAACTACTGAGATTGTCAGAGATGTACAGTCCTTGGTGGTTTAGTGCTAAGTTGATTTGTGATAGTGTGTTTTTATCTTTACACCATGGATGATAGGAAACTCTGTGAAGTTTCTTATAAGTAGTGATTCAAAACTACAGTTTATAATCAAATATTGAAATAAGATAACTTGCAGTAGGCCTTAGGTCTGATTGTCCTCTAACTTTCTGTTCAGGTCAGTGGCTTATGTTGGTATGAAGTGAAAAAAGAATCAAAGCTGTAAACTGTAACATGCTGTTTAGAAAAAGAGTGGTTTAGATCTCTCTAATGCTAAGATCAAGTAATTATGTTAAAGTTCATGGATATTTGCCAGTTTATCCCAGGTATAGTCATTGCCTGTAGGAATCGGTGATAAGAGTATTCTTCCTAAGTTGCAGGATTAGGTCCACAGTGATGTTGAATACAGTGCTCTTCCAGTCAAACCATCTGTGCTGCTTATCATCAGCAAAGGCGCTAGTTCCAGAACCTGTCTTTCCTTGAAATTTTTTTGCCCAATTATCTTTTAAAGTCACACTACTGCTTTTTACACCTGCATTTGTTCTTTGCTTACTGACTTTAACAATATGGAGGCATGTACTATAAAACAAATTCAACATGATAAAAATAATTTTGACTGATGGTGGGGTTTTTTGTTTAAGTTGAAAAAGGTATACTGGTTAATGCAGTTAGCAGAACAACTTGTTTCACTGATCAAAAGCTGTAACACAATCAGAAACAGAGTACTATGTAGAAATATATATAAATAACAGTAGCAAACTTAACAATTATGTATTCTGTAAGAGAAAAGTATTCTCTAAAGCAATAACTTCATTGTTATTTGGAGCATTTATCCTACAAGGCAGGAAATCTTTAAAATAAGTTCTGTGTTACTTATTTGTTAAGAAGTTGGGTAAAAAGGTACATTAGGAAAATTAAAAGCATGCAGAAAGTACTAAAACAGCGGAATTAATTTTCTTTTAAAATGCTTAATCATTGTGGGTTTTGGTTTTATATACATTAATGTGAACATGTATGTTCACATTTTATGCATATTAATAGCTAATATTGGTTAAAAATTTTCATTCAGAACTTTTGGTAAATTATTGGCATGCATTTGAGCACTGTAATACATCGTTCTTGTTTTGTATTGTACCACTTAAGGACCAATATCGGGACTGAACCCTAGGGAATCTAACCTGTAACATCTTTACTTATCTGATTTCTACTGTTCAATAATATTTACAGTTTTCATTTATGATTTTGTAACAAAGTTGGGTTTTTTTATTCAAATGATAAGAAGACCTTACCCCAGCCACCCTTTCAAATGAATGATTATGCATTTTAGAAAAGTATTTATGTACCGCTTGGAAATACCTATTTTTTTCTGGTGTTATGAGGCACCCATGTATCTAGTCTGTGCGGCAATGGAAGTTTGATGTTTCATTCTCTGAAGCTGATTTTAAAAAATATTACTGTGCAAAATTCAAATGCAAGGCCAGTGACTGGTCATAGCTCATTTGAGGGCAAATCTGGAACTCTTCTTTTAAAAGAAAATGTCAAATACTGAGGGAGTATGTCTTGCTGATTTTTAACAACTGTGCTTTTGAATCAGTCAATATTCAAAGGTAAGACTTTTGGTTCTTGCCTTCATACCTTGAGGTGCTGATCTATTTCAGTCAATGAACTACTTAGACATGCTCCCAGATGGTCCTAACACTGTTCTGTTAATTTTGTTGAAAGAAAAACAGTTGATAAGCAGGATGGAAGTGGTTTGAGAAAAATAATGCAGATGAATTCAAGGCCATTATTGTTGAACAAATAACAAGAAAGGAATTGAAAAGGGTTAATGGAAAAAAAGTTGTTTGCCTAAAAAGGCCATATACAACTGTGCAAATGCTAAGATTTTTGTTTCTGTTTAGTCAAAATCGAACATAAAGGTAAAATTTGACAAAATGATCTGATAATTCAACAAAAAAAGCATGGCTTTATTTTCCTTAAGGCAAGAGTTTGCTCAGTTAAATCCCTTTGCTTGTTATTGAATATTGAGCATGATGTTTACATAAAGAGCAGAGACATAGTTAAATAATCTGTTTTTGCCTAGATTTGATCTTTTCTTAGCTTTGAAGGAAACATGCATGGGGTCAGTCCAGGAGAAGTGGTAAGCCCTGTGCATGCCTCATCTGTAAGCAACTGAGGGAAGAAAATGGAAATTTCTGAATGATACATGTGACTTTACTGCTGTATGTATTTGTTTGGATGTCCTTGAGAAGGAAAGGCTATGAGTGTTATTAAGGCTTATCTCTTCAGATCTCAGCAGACTCTATCATTCACGACATTCAATATGCCTGTTGTGTGACTGTGATACAGCTAAGAAAAATGTGTTCAAAAATGCATTAAATCAGATTTCCTAATGTCTTTTCAAACCTGCCTAAACAATGGAAAATCACATTTAAAGATCAAATCAACATTAGTCAGTCAGAGTATGTTCAGTGCTGTCCATTTGTGGCCTTTTCTGTCTAGACATTGGAGATTTCAAATTGAGCTGTAGATTTCTATCATTCTGTGATCACCAATGTTCATTAAACACTACTTCTGTTGTAACTTAAGGTAAGACTATACCCTATTCTCAAATAAGGCTTGCTTTTCAGAGTATTTTCCACTCTTTTCATTCATGGGAAGATGTTTGAATCAGATAAAGCTGTTGTGTTTAGCTGTCATGTGGCCACAGGCACTCTGTTCACAATGTATTCCTTTATTCTCCTTACTAACATCTTTGAGTTTATAAGAAAGTTGTAACATATATTTTGGAAGTATTCTCCCCTGTGTTTCTAAAGATGACTAGTGTCCCACTCACCAGAACCCATCTGACATTTAGAAGGATAGAAAATTAGAAGCTCTTTGTCTTCTACTCTACAGTGGTTATATACTTAAAAAAGTAAACAGCCGTTTTTTCACTAATACATATTAACAATTGATTATTGTACTTTTGATGATAAGTCCCTTTACTTATTTTTTGGCAATAAGTTGAATGTCACAAAGT
>VYZT01013429.1:40041-66374 GCA_013400735.1 Pomatostomus ruficeps | reverse complement strand
CAGCCCCGCCGAGCTCCGGGCGCTGCTGGCCCGGGCGCGGGAGCAGGGCCTGGATGTGGTGCCGCTGGTGCAGAGCTTCGGGCACATGGAGGTGAGCACGGGCGGGCTGGGCTGCACTGGGAGAGAGCGTGGCTGTGCTGGGCCAGCAGTGCCTAGGGGAATAACAAGGTCGGTGGGATCCCGGGGTGCAGTAGGGAGAGCATTGCCAGCAGGGCAGGGAGTGAGCCTGCCCCTCTGCTCAGCCTTGGCGACATCTGGAGCACTGTGTCCGGTTCTGGGCACAAACTGATGGCCAGGAAGTCTCACCTGAACATGAGGAAGAGCTTCTTTCCTGTGCAGTGACCGAGCCCTGAACAGATTGTCCAGAGAGGGTGTGGAGTCTCCCTCATGGGGGATATTCCAGAGCCTTCAAGACACAATCCTGTGCCCTGTGCTGTGGGCTGGAGCAGGGAGGTGGGGCCAGATGACCCACTGTGGTCCCTGTGATTCTCTGTTGGGAAATTTCCGATCCAAGTCCCAGTGCTCTGGCTATCCAGCTCTGCCAGCTGCAGGATCTGACACCAGGGTCACACTGCAGCGACCTCCCCGTTCCCTTCACCCACCCTGTGAGGTCCTTCGTGAGGTGCTTCAGAGACCCCCCAGCACCGTGGAGCCGCAGCTGTGCCCCCCAGCCATCCCTGGGGCTCAGTCAGGCCAAAGCCCTGGTTCAGCAGGACACCAGCCCTCAGAGCCTTGGTGGCAGGAGGACGCTGCTGTCCCCTCGTGCTGCGGCTGCTCCCCGAGCTCCCCTTGCCTTGCAGTTCGTGCTGAAGCACAGGGAGTTCGCCCATCTCCGGGAGGTGAGGGCACTGCCCAACGCCCTGAACCCGCACAAGGACGAGTCGCTGGCACTGGTCAAAGCCATGATTGACCAGGTCATGGCCCTGCACGGAGACTTGCAGTGGTTTCACATCGGATGTGATGAGGTGGGACTGCTCCTGAGCCGGGAATGTTTCTTTGCTTTTGAGGAATGACAGTAAGGGCTGAGCATTCTGCATTTCAGTGGTACCCAGGGCATGTTTGGGTGGGATTTTGGGGACAGAAAACACCACTGAAGCCCGTGTAGAAAAGTCTTTTTGACAATAAATAATTCCAGTAGCACAGGTTGTCATTTCCGTAGGTACGAGTGTAATATCAAAGTACTGAAAGCAGCTTCTTAAAGCTAACTCAGCGTTTGGGTTTAGGTCAAGTGAGTATTTCAAGTGAGATATCAATTAGAGCTGTTCATTAAGCATCCTGTAAGTTTGATGTAAGATGTTGGCTCATTGTTCTGGCCAAGTTACTTAAAGTAAGCCCTTTCGTGGTGGGAAGTGGTGGGGTTTTCACCTTGGTAGTTTGTCTCCTTGAGGGCGGAGAAAACTCGAGTTTCTCTTTCTCATAGTTTCTTAAAACCATCCTGATGGCACACAGATCCCTGGAATCCATTGTGACCACTTAACTGTGCTGATAATTCGTTTAGCATTTTGTATCCTGTTGTGTTGGAACTGATGGGAAGGTTTGACAGGGAGCTTCAGGCTTTTATAAAGCAAAATACTTTTTATGTAGCATAAACATGTTTTAGATATAGCCTGCTTGAAACCAGCAAATTTTAATTCACTCTCTGCTTGGGACCAAGTGTGCTGGGCCACCCTTGGACGTGTCCCCACGTCACTTCTAGACTCACATTTGGATGATCTCCTTCCCCAAGACAGGAATCTCATTTTATCTACCTCAGGTCCTGATGGGTTGCTGGATTTGAAGTGAATAAACGTGGTGAGAGCTGCTTCCAAGGACAAACGTTCCAAGGGCAAACACAGCATATAGATATTGTAGTTTCTGTAGGAAAATTCTCTTAAGTGATGCAGGTAATCATGGCCAGGGTGTCCTGCAGACTGAGAGGAATGCCTGCAGTGTCTTCAGCGCTGAGAGGGGCTTTTGAATGTGTCCTCCTAGTGGGTCACATCTGGGCAAAGGTTTTGAATATTGTCTAACTCACTTTGTTTCTATAGAAGAAGTCAGGATTGTTTGCTTGGTGTTTCAGGTCTACTACCTTGGCGAAGGAGAGGAGTCAAAGCAGTGGCTGCAGCAGCAGGACAACACTCCAGAGAAGCTGTGCTTGTCCCACATCAAAGCAGTTGCCAGCTGCTTGGCCTCGTCATACCCCACGGTGACACCCATCGTGTGGGACGACATGCTCCGGGGCATGAGCGAGGAAACGCTGGCAGGTGTGTGACCAGCAATGGAGGCAGGGGTGCACAGCCAGGTGAAACAGAGTGGGTGGCAGCTGAATATGATGGAAACAGCAAATCTGACAAGAGCTGGGGTGTGGTGTGTTTGACTGGAGAATAGAAACGCTCAGTCATTGGCTGGCCCAGAGTCCCTGTGTGAGTGTGGGCCAGTCTGAACATGTACAGTTTAGTTTTCCATCACAGAACTCTCATCCTGCAGTGGCTGCCATCAATTCTACTTCCTCTACACATTATAACAACAAACTTTTAGTACTTGTGATCCAAGTCTAAATCTCTGTGCCTCTCACCACCTTCTAATGTTCGTTGCTGCCCTTTGCAGCACCTGGTCCCAGTGGTGCAAGCTCCCACAGAGAAGCTGCAGCCCTGAGGGCATCTTCGTGGCCGTGGTGCACATCATGAGGACTTTGATACTGAATTGTGGGGTAGCTCCAAGACCCTGACATCACAACTCTTGTTTGTTGCAAAATATCAAACCCTTGCTCGAATGTGAGTCGTCTGAGCATGGATGGAGTTCCAGCATTTTCAGAGCTGCCTTACCTGGCTGCAGTACCAGGAAGAGCTGTGCAGCTCATGCAGCAGTGACTGACCTATTCAAGGCTTTGATAGTGGGAAATCATCCCCAAAAATGCAGGTGGGACCCATAGAGTTTCCCCAAGAGCAGTACAGCCTCTAGCTAATGCACTCAACCACCACAGGCAGTGACAGACTAAACAAATTAAAATGTGATGGAGTTAAAATACTGGATTTCTGCACAGTTTACTGCAGTTTTTCTAGGGATCAGTTTCACATGTTTAAAACTTGTTGGGGAGTTGATCATACAAAGATTTAAAGCTAAATTTGTATCTTTACTTGTACTTCAAAGGCATCTTGAAAAGCTACGTTCTGTGCAAACGCAGCCCAGGCACTGTGTAAGTGAAAGGGTGAATGTTACATTTGAGTTCAGCTAAATCTTGTGTGAGGAGCTTGCAGCTCTGCAGTGGAACCCAGCAGGTACACAGATGGATGCAGGGAGCTCAGAATGAGGTGGCTTGGGGCGAATGGGATCTCTGATAAATTGTCACTGCTCCTCCATAGTGGTGTCACGATGTCTGACAGTGGCCCCAGGCATGTGCCAAGTCCTGGCCAGGCTGACTCTGCCCAGGGGCACTTCAGCTCTAAGTGACAAGCCACAGTTCAGTCACCTGCTGCTGCAGCAGTAACCTGTGCTTCGCTCTCATTTTAACTGGCTGCTTTCATTACTCACAAGATCTCTGTTCCCTGCAGGGTCGGGGGTCCCACAGCTGGTGCAGCCCATGATCTGGGACTATGCAGCGGACATCGACGTGGAGGGCAAAGGTCTGTACTTCTCTCCTGAGCTGGGTAGAAGCAAAACAGCCAAAGCAAAATTCTGTCATTAAAACGTACCTTAGCTGGACACCAAAACATTCTGCTTTTGTTAAATTATTTTTTATTGCTTTAATAGCATAAAGACAGCCCTTGTTTGATTTCACATCATAGTTGCTAATACTTATTTTCTTTTACTATTTCTGTTTCCCCTATGAATGACTTGATTGCATGCTGCTGGATTCGTTTCAGCAGAGCTATGGAATCCCTGACAGGAGATGGAGAGGTTTTTCAGGAGCACTGTTACAGTAACTCTCCTTGCGCTAACACCAGTAGGAGCACAAAACTCTGTACTGAACTGCTCTGCAGAAGCTTCGAGGCTTCACACAACTACAGAATTCAACGGAAAGCTCCTAAAGGCTCCAGTCAGGCATCTAACACCGTGCAAATATTTCTTTGTTGCAGGAAGAATCAGCTGTCGGATGTTGTGCATGCTTGTTGCATGCTCACAGCTCTTAGCATGGTAGCAGTACATGGGAGGGGAGTTCAGTAACTGGCACATGAAAATAGGAGCACAGCCACTCAAAAGCTGCTCAGGGAGTGTCAAACCTCCCCTCCTTGCTGATGCTCAAAGCCTGGCAGGAGAAGGCTCAGCAGCCTGTTGGAACTGGAGCTGTGTTCCCCTCACTGCAGAAGTGGAGCAGGCTCACCCTGTGCGTGTCCCTTTGTGTCTCACCGCAGCGCAGCTCATCGAGAAGTACCGCAGGTGTGGCTTCTCCAAGGTGTGGTTTGCCAGTGCCTTCAAGGGAGCCACAGGAGTGAACCAGTCCCTGACTCTGATCGGGCACCACCTCAGGAACCAGCTGGAGTGGCTGCAGGTGGCCAGCAGGAGCCCCGCCGATGTCCTCGAAGGTATCGCGCTGACCGGCTGGCAGAGGTGAGGAGCGGCCTTCTCCGTGGCTCCAAGGATCACGTAAAAGCAAAATTCCACCCCAAAGCCCCCTCAGAGGCACAGGGAACTTTGCAGCCCTGCAGTGCTTCCTGTGGGTCACTGCTGGGCTTCACCCCAGCCTGTGAAGGGTGGAGCTTGGAGTTCCAGTCAGCTGTGCAGCCCTGACCAGCAGGAACACGGGCTGTGGAAACACCACCAGCACAGATTGGCTTTGAAGGCTTGAATGGATTTTGTGCCCCCCTGAACTGCTCACAGACAGTGTAGTTCATGCATCTGTGTGTATCTGGATGTCTGATGGGAACTCAAATGCAATGAAATTGCATAAGAGACAAGAACCTGTTCATGTAATGAAGGAGCAAAACATTTTTATGCCAGTCAGGAGGTCTAAGGGAATACCAGAAAGTTGAATTCCACTTTCTGACCCTAATTAGCCTTGAGAAGAGAATTTTATCTGTTCTTACTAGTAAAAGAGGAATACTTCACATTTCAGAGATAAATGATCCCTTCTCTTAAACAGAAACTGATGTTTCTAAGGCTCTTTGAATTTTAATGATTGAAATATTAAATCTTCCCACTTGTTTAGTATGTTCTAACAGTAAAATGTGTAATTAATGGATGTTTTCCTACCTAGGTATGATCACTTCTCTGTTTTGTGTGAGCTTCTCCCTGTGGCAATTCCATCACTGGCCGTGTGTCTGCAGGCACTAAAGAATGGTACAATGACAACTTTATTCTCCCTCAGCTAAAGCCTAGCACAGGAGTGAAGTGACCTTGCCCTAAGGTTGGCACAGGCTTGTGATATTTTGAGGTGGTTTGACTATCTGATCATGGCCTGAATTATGAACAATAAATTGCAATTTGCAGTATGGGAACAGAGAAGCCTCTTGGCCTAAATGTTTTAAAATAGCCATTTTATACTCATCATTTATTGTGATCTAACACACAAATGGTCAAAAACTTCATGCTTATATTAAAAAATAAGTTTAAGAAGCAGAATTGCTTTTCAAACTCTTTTGAAACAACAGTGATATATAAATGAGACTAATTTAGTTTAGATTTAGAACATGCTCATGTGTAAAAGATATTTTAATGAATAGTTTTTCTTAAAATGGATCTAGGAAGGACACTGTCTGGTAAAATATTTCCTGTAGTTTTTGCTTTCTTTACAGGCAGTTGCAAACAGAATTTTTCTTTTTGTCTTGCTGCATTTCTTATTTTCAAAATAAACCCCCACAACCCACTGACTTTTAATGAAGGCACTAGAAATATTCAGCACCTTGAATGAAAAGCTCAGAGCTAGGAAGTGCTTCACCTTGCACAACACAACTGTGAGAAACACAGCGAGCTCCTCCTCCCACCCACAAGTGCTTTTTCCTTCTTTTATTTCCATTTCACCTTTTAAAAAATTCTTCACCAAAGGGGAACTACTAAGCCAATGCAGAATACTCCAGAAAACCCCTCTTGTATGAACATTTTGTTTCCTTAGGCTCCTTTACTCATTTCCACTGTCTTCTGCCAGGTGGCTATTCTGAAAGGGTTAAAGAAAATGTGGAAAAGCTCCTGGGAATGTCTAACCTGGAAATTGATACTTTCATGAGGTAAAATCCCAGCTGCAGAGTTCAGGTGCTTCTCCTTGTGCGGTAAGTTCGGGAACTAACGGCTCCTCTTTGGACAGCACAAGTCTGGGGACCTTTCCTGGGAGCAATATCCTCTCCCTTGTGACACAAGTTAGTTTCTACCTCAAGTCATCAGTGGATGAACTTCTCGAAAGGAACAGGTAATGAGGTTTATGTTGGTTCTCTGCCTGGCTGTTCAGCTCTAAGAGCTGTATCACTTCAGAGTGGGGCACAACTCCAGCAAAGTGATTTAAATACCAAGCTCTGCATTTCAGGCATCATTGGCACCTCAGCAGAACAGAATATTTAGATGAAAACTTAAAATATTTCAGCAGAATTCCTAAATGCTTTATGCTGCCTTATTTCAAGCATCCAGTTCTTCCCTTAATTACATTTTACTATTTAAAATGAAAATTTTGAATGGTGCCATTAAAATAAAAAGGAGCTTGAAATGAAACTTACAGGAACACTCTTTCACAAGCTAATTCCAAAGATATAGAGACTTAAATAAACTTACTCCTTAAGCCTCGTGTGGGTGCAGGAGTTCAGCTAAAGCCTCACCCAGCTCCCTGTCAGTGACACTCGCTGCGCTGTTCCATCTCTGCCCCGCTATCGTCCATTTGCAGGTACGTCACAGGCTGGTTCAGCCCCTACCACAGGAAAAGGAAGATCATTCATCCCATCATCATGCACCACTTCCAGCCAGATGCTGTCAGGTAACACCACTTGTTTTGCGTTACAAGTCTGAGATATTTTGGGCATTCAGGCACAGAGTTGTGAGTCTTTCTGTAATTATCTCAGAACATCAGTGGGAATCAAAGTATCCATAATATGTTTTTATGCATCTTTGGGTTGGAACCAGGTGATCTTCAAAGTTCCCCCTTCCAACCCAAACCATTCTGTGATTTTAATTTTATCTTTGCCTGCCTTCTGTTGAATAAATTCTTTGAGAGCAAGTACAAAATTGGTCTCCAGAAGCCTTTCCCTTGTTACTCCTGTACAGCCCTGCTGCACCTTCAGCAGTGGTTGGCCTTGGGCAGGAGCTCACCCTGGGCCAAATTCCAGGCAGGGATTGGAATAAAGCCAGGCCCTTCCCCCTGCTCCCTGTCACCATGGGCTTTTCAGAACTTGTCCTAGACATTGTGCCAATTCATGCTAAAAGGTTAATTTATACCTTTTTTGCTGTGATAAGGTGAATATCCAACTGCATCTGCTCTTTCTGATAAAACCCAGAATGAAATTCCCAACGAGTCTCACAGCGGGTTTCAGTTACACTTGAAATGTGTAGAGTGGTTTTTTGAGCTCACATTTTGGTACTTTTAAAGTCTTTGCATGAGAGAAGTGCCAGGGTTAATGGAACTTAAACCGAAACAGCATCAACCTTTTGCCATCTGAACAAAATCGAGTCCTTTGGGCTCCTGTAATAGATGCTTCTTTCCTGTAAAGTCGTTTTAAGGACAGTACTCCCTCCCAAAGGCCAGTCAGCCAACCCTCCCCTGAGGCAGAGCTCACCTGCAAATGTCTTTGTTTCTTCCTTCTCGTTTCTGCTCAGCCTCCTCTCCAAGTGGAATGCTGTGGTGCAAGACCTCCAAGCAGCCATGGAGCAAGTTTTCCACCAGTGTACTGTAGAGGAATGGATGGAGGAGAATGTCCACCCCAGCCTAGAGAAGCTGCAGCAAGTGGTGGATGATTTAGACGAAGCAATAAGAGCACAAAATTAAGGGCATTTCAGTTAATCTGACTCATTCCCTGGGAAAACACGGCTGGTGAAAACCAGCAACCAGTCCTTGAGCTGGAGTTTGTCATCTTGAGAGCTGAAGCATGACCTGTGGTTAAACAAAAGTGACCTGAAGGCATGAAAGAGTTTATTAGCAGAAGAGACTTCAACTCTTTAATTTCCCTGTCTTAACCCACGCTGAGCCTTAATTCACCTGCCTGTAAGTCAGGATTGCTCCCCTTGCATAACAGAGCGCAGGAGTGAGTCACAGCTCTCTCTCTCTTGCAAGGCAGGAGAAAAACCCAGTTTCTTCCAAATTCAGTGTTTGTAGCAATAGACTCTTACAGACCAGTGACCTGGGAAAGTCCTACCCAATGTTTAGGATGCTTTAAAAATGTTTGGGTCATTCTGTTGTGCACCAGAACTCCTTCATGGGTCAGCTGTGTGCTGAGTTGTGTCCCAGCATTCCATCAAAAGGGAGCTCCTGAGGCAGTGACACCTGCCCTGCGAGGGAAAACTGCCTGAACGCCTTGGGCTGCTTCACTTTCTGCCAGAGCATCACCTGAGCTCAGCGTAGTCTGAAAAGCACAGAAAAGCACCATCCCACTCACTGAGGCGTCTCCTGAGCTGTGTAAAACCTGAAACTGCAACCTGCACTTGCCGGGTTGGTCCCAACCTAAGCCATGACTAAAGTTACTAAATATGAGGAAAAAATGCTGGTTTATTCTGCTTTAATGTCAAACTTTTCATAATGTATAGCAGTATGTTTTGGGGACTTTACCGGAGAATTGAGATAATCACCAAAATGGAAATAATTCAGAATTATGGTAGTTAAGGATGTTACTTCGCCACGAATATTCAAAATATTTATTTTTGTGCTTCATTTATTCCTTTCTTTAAATTCTTTTTGGAAGCACCGGTACTGAAATTTTCTTGGAACAATCTCAAGACACGGAAAGTAAAACTACAGCATAAAACAAGCTTCAGCTTATTCAATGAGAGCCTCAGTGACGAGGTCCACATGCAGCTTTTTATCTGAAAAGAATCAACTGCTATATACACCTGTCACACAGCCTGAACTCAACAAGATCTTAATTTATTTTACTGGAATAAAGCATTTGATACTCAAAATGTTTGTGGAAATGTGCTGCTTTTTCATGTGTGTGGCAGGGTGGTTTGGTTTAAAGGAGGGAAGATGGAAATACATTCACCAGTGCAGAGTTGGATCTATCAGCTTCTGTGCAATTGAAAGCTGGACGGCTGCAAGTGTCACCAGGGCCACTTCTAAGCAGATTTTTGAGCTTCCTCTGTTCTGTCCTCCCCCCATTAATTCCTTCAGTAGATCTGTTCCAAGTAATAATTTAGACAGCCATTAATATTTTAATAATTTTAATTAAAAACCATACAAAATACTACAGTAACGCAAAACAAGTTATCAAAGTTGATTTTATCAATGAACCTTTTTTTAAAAAAAGACAATACAACAAGGCCTTGCTGAAATTCTACTTGCAATTTTAAAGTAAAAAAAAAAAGCTCTTTCTAAACATTTTCCAGAAGTATTTTTGCCTCGCAGCAATCTACGACACTGTCAGAACTAGCACTCTTTATTGATTATGTAAGGCAGCTGAAGTTTTGGAACCTGTGTAACTTCATAAATACAGCCCAAGAGTCAGATCGCAACTGTAAATATTTTGATTTTCTTTGAGACTTGCACAGCTGATCCCAGGTATGGAATCTTTCACTGTGAATGCCGGGATATGGGGTTACCTTGCACACAGCAGTGCTCTCCCTCTGCCCAGAGGCCCTCTGGCTTTCTCACTGCAGCAGCCAAGGGCACAGTCCCTCCCCACCACGACCACGTGAGGAACTGCCCTGGTGCTGCTGGAGCAGCAGCTGGAGCCTCTGCCGAGTGGCACTTACCATGCAGCTACAGGAAAGGGCTGGTTTGAGGGTCAGGGTGTCAGATCTAACCTAAGGTCTGCTCTGCAGGTTCTTAAACAATTTATAAGTCATGCAAACTACAGCTGTCCAGGCACAAGTCTCCAGACGGCCTGAGATGCAAAAGTTAATGACTACATCTGCCAAAATAGTCTCCTAGGAGTACCTAATTTCCTAACCAAAACTAGTCTTTCACATCATTCCTCTGAGGACAAGCCACTTTACACCAGGCACATGCAAGGCTCTGTTTACTGGGCCTGAGGAAGTGAGGAAAACCATCCAGAAAAGCCTTTGGCAAAACGGCAGAAGAGGAGGATGAGAGAGGACTCGTCCAAACAGGGAAGAGTGGAACCTGTCCTGAGTTAGCACCTGCTTGCCACAGTGCTTCAGGCTGCAGCACCTTGCTGAGGAGTGCACAGTCACTGCCATAACCAACTCCTCTGAAGAGGCGATCCCTGGACATCAACCCAACATACAGCTTGCTCCACCAGAGGTATTTCAAGTTACATTGTACCTTACCATAGGTCATTGCCCTGTCTATAGATTCTGAGCTTTCCTCACATTGTTTTAGTATTTGTGTAAGATACTGCATACTCCGTAAGTACACACATCACTGGCACCATGACTGCCCAGCAAGCTGGGTGCACTGGAGCTCAGCAGAGGCAGGACACACGATGCAGTCAGGGTTAGACCACTGGACGTACCTTTCAAAAGCTGATTTTTCACTGGAGAACTACAGTGTGGTTTGTACCTTCCACGGAATGTCTCTCTCATGGGAATACAAATGAAAGCAGCAGAGCTAGGACTGAAGGCAGGGAGCTGTGTCTGTTTTATCCACGGTCCACTCCACGGGCTCAGAGGAAGTGCCATGCCCACCATGAATGCCCTCTGAATATCCTTGAGACAAAGCAGCAGCTAGCTCAGGCTGAGCCCTGTGCTTACATTACACACTCCAGGACAGCCCTTCTTACTGGAAGTCCTCAGAACACTCACCATTCTCATTTTACACCGTGGGGGAAAAAAGAGTTCTCCAAATCCCCAATCTCATTCTCCTCTCTCTAACATGAGCATCACCTGGGGTATATATTACAGTGGATTTAAATGAGGAACTCTACAAAGTGTTGCACCCTGCAATGTTTTTTGAACAGGTTTGATGATTATGCTTAGCTTACAGCTGTGCTTCAGAAAACAGGCAAATTTAGCTAATTAGCTGCAAGCTAATTTTCCCACATTCATCCACAGCAGCTTCCCAGTTCCAGTGGTGTGGGGTAGGCACGGAAAGCCCCATGATGACCCCAACAACTCAGAGGACTTTCATGAACATGCACAGGCAGAGGTCTGTATTGATACCTGATGTGATCACAAGTTTTTTATCTTATTTAAAGGAAGCAGACCCACTTCTGTGCTGCACGCCAGCTACACCAGCAGCCATCTCCCTGCTGCAAGGTGAGGACCTTCCCAGTGCCAGCAGGAGCCTCTCAGCTCCCACGCTAGGCCTGAAGGGCTGGAAGGGAAATGTTGGTACAACCTGTTCTGTGATGAGCAGGTGCTCAGCTTCAGACCAAGCTGGAACACACAACAGGACGTGGCTCCTACCGAAAGCTTCCCAGAGCCTTCTCTCTGTAGAGGTAGAGTGATGGGAAACAAGAACACAGGCTCTTTCAGATCCTGGAGAAACTGCTGCCAGGAGACATTTGCTGCTGGCCAACCGTGAAAGCAGACAACACAGTTCCCTCAGACCCTGTTCAGATCTCCTACAAGTAACTGTGTAAATATTTTCTAAATCAGGTCTAAAGACCATAAGATTCCTAAATAAAACCTAGTGAACTTCAGTACAAGCAGCTGCAGCAGGTTGAAGGCACTGTCAGCTTTTTACATTTTTTTTCTTGTACTGACATGTTAATGTAAGCATGATGGAGCTCTGGTTCTAGACAGAATATGTTGACTAACAGAGGTAGCTTTTACTTCAGAAATACCTTGAAAAAATTAACATTTTGACTATTTGTGAAATCATTGGTCAGAACAGAGGACACCACACACCTGGAGTAAAACATGGGTACAAGTCAAACATTGAAACTACGCCAGCTACCTCAGAAAAGTTATTATTTAGCACTTCAGTATCATTTCAAGTGAGGAAATACTAAACAACTCTAGGCTACCACCTTGTTTGACATCAGTCTTTTCCCTACCTAAAGTTACACATGTCCCTGCTTCCTTTCTAAATACACAGTTTAAACAGTAAACATTGAGGTCTAGAAAAAGATTATTCTGTCCTGCCCAGAAGTTAAGCAGAACAGGATTAAGGTAGAACATCCCAAAGAAGTTTCATCAGGATCGTTTTTGCTTTACTATTTATGGCTCCTTGGTGAGTCTGAGATAAGTTAAGACGTTACAGGCTGATCAGCCTGATGTTTAGAATTCCAAGAGAGGCACTCAGACTTTAATTTCCACAGATATCCAATGGCAAGTCAGTAGTAGAGAACATGAAAGTGCCACTACTCTGCATCTCCTAATTGCATATATTAAAAGGAAAACCTCAAGGCATTGTGTTACGAGTTACAAATTCAACTCTTCTACATTTCATATACTGTACCTGCAGCAAATGTTTGCCGTAAGCAGAAGTTCACATCTGTATCTTCATTAATGGAAAAGCAATTATTTCAAACCAATTCATTAATAAATAAGTATTCCTAGACAACTTTGATGAGCTGACAAAGTTCAAAAGCCAGCAGTGTCCACATGCAGGGTCTTGAAGCAGTTTAGCACTAAACAATGTGCCCTACGACAGATTCCTCCCATCATAAATGCACATGTTGAGAAATGCCCAGGTCAAGGTTGTGAGAGATTTCTTTTTCAGAAGAACAATCAGAATATTTTCCAGATGTGTGAAAGCCTCTGCTTGCTTCAGTTCACAATGACTATCAGTATTTAGCCTGTGGTTCATCTCCATCACTTGCCTCTGTTTCGCTGCTCTGGGAGAAATCTTGTGGGGTCTCCACTCTGTCCAGTTCCAGAAAACTCGTAATGAGTTTGGCAACTGCCTCCACATCACTGTGGAAAAGAAGCAACAATGGAAGAGTTAGTGGAACTCTGGTGCTGACAAGACAAGAACAGGCATGCTAATCCCTGAGAATAACAGCTTAGAGGGGAAGTCATATGGACCTGGAGAGTATGGCTGACAGCAGGCCACAGCAAGCCATTCCTTCCACATCAGATAGATCAGTCCTTTCCCCTGCAAGGCTCCTTATTATCAATGCTTAAGATAAATTTTCTGTTAACTAATACACCAAACATTTGCAAAATAGAATTAATCCCCTCTGCCACTGCACAGCTGAGGAGGGCAACTCCAGCAGACATGCAGCACTAAAGGGATCTTAGGTATCTAAATACGATCCTGACAGACAGTGTTACCCAAATGGCTGCATAGGAAAACATTACAGGGTTTAAAAGGATAAACTGAGTAATACAAGGTCATACCAGCAAGTCTGAAAACTGAGCTGAGTTGTAACAGTTGGCAATTACTGACCCACGTGATTGGCATGTCCCACCTTACAGATTCTGATTTTAAAAAGTTAATTCTGCACCTCCTGCAGCCCAGCACGGCGCTCTGGGTGAGCGGGTGGGAGAAGCCGGTGACGAAGCGCAGCACGACCAGGTAGCCCTTGCCAAAGTAGCGCACGGTCTCCTCCTCCACGTTCACATCGCGGATCTCGTTCAGCACAGCCACCACTGCAGAGACGGGCAAAACGAGGCAGCTGTCAGCAGGACTGTACCCCCAGCACTGCCACCGGGGACCTGGGGGACAGGGACCCTGCTCCTGGGCACCACGGCTGTGATCCCACACAGCAAACAGCTGCTGGGCTGCCCAGGCAAGAGAAACATGCCCGGGGTGTGATTGCAGCACATCGCAGCTGGGACAGGCCCTAAGGAACAGCGTGCACAGTGCCAGGCACTGGGGAGCAACCCTTCATTACTTGTGTTTCCACCTTGCTTTCAGGGCAGTTTAAACTATTTTTTGTACAGAGTAGGGTGTTCATTTACTCAGAAATATTTAACTGCTCAGAGCACCTGCTGATCTCTGCATCCTCACATGAATGGTACCTAGGACAGATATTATCAGAGAGGAAGAGATGTCCTCAGCTTCCCAGTGTAAACAGACATCCTAAAGGAAAGTTTAGAAACATTAAACACCCTTCTCTCCACATCTCTTATCTTCCACCTCTTTAAAACCTTAAATGAACTCTTTAAAAACCAACACAGCTTAAGGCCATTCCAAATCTGGCCATTCTCCTGAGCTAATTGAGAGCTGGTTCTATTTACATCAGGAAGTAGAATAAAAACCCTGACATGGAAGAGGATCCTACTCTTGCAACAGAATAGAGGATCCTTGTTTGCAACAGAACTCCCAGCTCCCTGTGACTCAACCCACACTCAGACCACACTGCAGCTTCTGTTAATCCAAGAGGAAGCCCAAAGGACACCAGACACTGCATTAAACTGAGCCTCCTGCACATGCTGCTGTAAAGGCATATTCTGTATCTGCAGGATGTAACATGCCTTTGCATATGGTATCTAAACATTTACCTGCTCCTCAAAGCAGATGAGATTACAGGAATCTCAACTTCTGGATCCAAAATTTCAGTTTTTCCACCAGTCCCAGCTGCCAAGCAGGCTAGCCAAGGGAAAGGCAAACCTGCACAGTAACATCCCAAAGGAATGGCTACGATTATTATGGAAGGCAATGTGTAGGTCTAGTTATCTTGGATTAAAATAATTAACAAGATGCATTCAGGACACTGAGAAAAAGCATTTGGGCCCTGAGAGGCAGGTTGTTACATCTGCTGCTTGGGAACAAAGCAGGTCTGGAAGCAGATGTGGCTTAATTTGAGTACAGAACTCCAGAGAAGCTATTAAATGGGCACATGTCCACCTCTTCTGCTGCTCACCACATTTTCTACCACAGATGCTGCTTTCTCACCTTGCTCATTGCCTCCTTTTGACAAGGTCAGTATTTTTTTGTAGAGATTGAATGTTTTTAGGCAGATTGTTCCCTTGTTCTTATCGAATACAGCTTCCTGTAAAATTGAAAGATAAAAGTTAAGATTTTCTTGAAAACACCATCACTAGCTATGCCTCAAAGTAAAATAAAAATAGTTCTGTGGGAAAATAATCTTGGTAACAGAAAAACACACAGCTTGTTTAGAGACATTCCTCTATTATTAGACTGTGAAAATCACAATCTTGCTCTTGGTTTTAACAGAGGCTTTACCATATCTCCTGTGTGACTCCTAGAAGGGAGTTAAAAGTGGGTTCAGAGTCCCTCTTGCCTGGAATCAAATTTGAACACTAACTTGTAACTACTGTAATTTTCACTTCTGGTGAATTTGACATTCAGTGCTGTGCTCTGCAGGCCAGGTTTACACAGATCGCAGATTTCCCTGACAGCTGATGAAAGGAGGATCTCGTTCTCTGTAGGGGAGTTGCTCCATCTGACACAGCTCAGGGCAGCAGGGTGACAAGGTGGCTCACTGCTCTCACTCCTGCTCCCAACAATCAACAGCCACAAGATTCTAAACCAGCTCACACCATTCCTGTCCCAGAGGAAAACAGCTGCGCAGCCTGGAAGGTTAGAGCTCCCGTATTTAATGGTTGCTCTGACATTAGCTTGAAGGGTATGTTCAAAATCACGGTGTGCAGCTGAACGTGCTGGTCATCATCCCTCTTTTAGAGAAGACAGAACATTTTGGGGCAATTCTCCCCTTAAAAACACCCATATGTTTAGCTGCACATTTTCATGCTTGTGTAGGCAAAGAATTATTGCCCTAATTCTGGTCTCAGTACAGCAACCCCAGCGGGTTTCCTGAAAACCAAAAGCATAACTTGTCTGTTTGGACTGAGCAAGTGCGTGGGGCTGCTGGAACCAGCATCTGCCAACTGCTTCCCACTCACAGACCCTCATTTCCTGAGCTCAGCATCTTACCTCCCACTGCTCCAGATTCTGCGCTGCCACGAAGAAACACCCGGCCATGTAGAAGAGCTTCCATGCCAAGCTGTCTGAACAATGCAAAAAATGCACAAGTTTAGTGCTTTTTTCCCCCCTCCTTTGGTATTCAAACAGTCCTGAAAGCAACATGCTCCCTTGAAAAGCAGCACAAGGAGAAAAGGGTTCTCTGACGGAACATTTTTGCCTTTAGTGATACTACAAGCTATTTTACAGCTCTTTCCCAGGATGAAAATACAGAAAGTCTTCACATTTTTCAGAGACTTCATTCACGCTGGGTTTCAAACCATGCAGAATTATAAGCATACGTATTATTGGCAAGGTTGTAACATCACATCTTTGTCTTCTCTACAAGCAAAGGCATCTCAAAAGGCATCCACAAAACTGCCAACCTGCTGTCACACACCAAATATTTGTGCTGCAGAGGACAAGGATAAGGACAATGGAAATTCTATGAAGCAAACATGTTTCTGCACAAAAGGAAGCAGTTGGTTCTCTGGACAAACATTTGCATCTCATGTCCTGGAAACATTTACATGTCACAGCCTGAACAATTTGCTCACTGAGGTTTTTATCTGAAGGCACAGCAGAAGTGCGCTCAGGATTGTTTCAGAAAACTTTGTTGCAATGTCTTAACAAAAACAAGGCTGATTTAGCTGGAGGCTCAAGCAGCTTTCGCTGCATTTTGCTCTTCAAATAAAAATCCGTGGGTTCTATTGGTAGCACATTCCTACACACTATGAAGTTTTCAAATGTGATGTTAACAGGATGCAGCACGAGAGCCACAGGGCAGCTCCCAGGATAAATCCCCTCGATGGGAAGGCAGCTGGCGTTTGGTGCAGTCTGCTGTGCTGCAGGGGAGGAAGCAGCAGTGGCTGGCTGATCTCTAAAGGTGCTCGGATGAGTAATCTCTGCCGGCGATGATCTGACAGTTTCCAGAGAAACAGAGAACTTCCGTCACAGGCAGAGTAATCATTTCATTACGGTGTCAAATAATCATTACATGTCTTCCCAGGAGAGCTGTGAGGACCAGCTAATCACATTTATAAAACACTGGAAGTACAAAATGCCACAGAGTACCAAACATCATTATCATAAATACTTGCAGATGGAAGAGGAGGCTGAGTAAGAAGTAGAGCACTAAAGCACTCTAAGTCATAGAGGCAGCAGTTATTATTGGCTTTAATATTCACACCACAAAGTGGGAGAGGGACCTCCACTGCCTCTGCAAGGCTGCACAGAAGCTGCAGAGGAGCGATCAGCATGAAAAACAGAGCAACAGGAAAGAAACAACTCTTCCAAAAAAGTGAGAGGCCTTTACCTGCACTATAATAAGCAGCAGCCAAACCTATGGAGGCTATTCCTAGGAGGAAAAAGGAGAGAATTAGGACAAATAAGCAGCTCAAAAACCATCTAAAATTCCCTGATGAAAAACATAACTTTACAAAAAAAGGACAAATGTGATTGCAACACAGATCACTACATGAAAGTCAAGTTATTTTTTTCTCTGAGCTCAGTATGAAAAAAACTTCCGTTCTGCAAAGACATTAAAAGCACAGGGGCTGGGGTCAGAAATAAAACTTTTGTGACCCAACTGGGAATCAAACCTCAGAGGGACTCAATTTAACCATTACATCACACTTCCTCTCAGCACAGTACAACCTGGAGTGTGCTGACACAAACCTTGCAACAGTTATTTTCTCCTTTAAGTGCTCCGCGGAGCCAAAATAAAACCTCTCCAGTAAAGCTGTGTCAGAAACTGCCAGCTCCTTTCTCTCAGAGAGGAGGAAGCAGCTGGAGAGTGCCCCGTGCACAGGAGGCTGCTGCAACTGCAAAGATCTTCCCAACACCATCCCTGAGAGCAATGACAACGTTGTGGTGTTACTGCAGTGGGATCTACTCAGCTGGGAAGCAGGATATGCCAGATTTTCCCCACCAGCTCTCTCAGTACAATCCTTACAAGTTTATTCCTGTATATTCAGTGGTGTTTATAAGGATGCCTTTCAGAACATCCTGCATGAGTTCCCATTTCATACACAGTGTCCTTAGGAGCTCACCACACGCACGATCCAGCCCCAGCGTGGCCACACTGCAGTTTGCCATTCCTGAAAATCCAGATGGTTTTCAACCTAACTATACAGAAGCTTCACATTTACATTGCTGCACGGCACATAATAAACTTTCTGTTCTTGATCTTACAGGGCTCCCTTAAAATTCCATCCATGAGCCTCTGAGGTTCTCCAGATGAGGCTGAAAAATGACCAGTCTCACAGGGAAACTGCCACGCTGAGACTCCAGACTCATTTAGTGGCTTTGATAAAGGAAGAGTTCAAAGCACAGTCATTGCTGTTCTGCAAAGGAAAACGCCTGGAAGGCAGGCATTTTGCTAGGGGCTCTTTCAGGAATTTATTTGGTGACCCTCTTCCCTTAAAGCAAGCTCTGAAATAAGCTGAGGAATGCTGTGGTCTTACCAACACAGAGAGACCAGGATCGGATGCCAGGTGACCTCTTCAGATGAAGATGGGAACTCGAGCGGTTTTCAACCAACATGTACATCTTCAAAAGAAGCTCCCAACAGCTCAGTCTGACTCATGAAACCTCACTGGACCAAAACAAAAATATATATAAGGATTTTAAATCATTGATGATTCCACCAGTTCCCCTTCCTAGCATTTTTCAGGGCTTAGCAAGTCTTAATTTAGACAATAAAAGATGTCCAGGGTAAGAACACAGCCTTTTTGCACAGGAAGAGCAATATGCACCCTGAAAACAACCACAAAGTCAAACTGTCATGTGGAGACTTACATAACAGCAACAGAAATCTGAACTCTTGGTAGAAAGTTCTCATTTTGGGGGCAAAAGTCTCTTCCTATTATAAACAGATTCCAGAAGAAAAATGTGAAAAACAAGAACCCGGAACAATGTTGTTGCTAATTCACGCAGCCCTACAAACCAATGAAACAGCAAGAGGAATGGAAATCTGTCTGACAGCATTTTTCCTGCGAGCTCCAAGGGTTGTGTGAAGGAGAGTTCTGGGAGCTGGAGCAGGACAGGGCGGCTTTCTGCACCTCTGACATGGGGTCTCTCACCGCTGCTGACACACCAGGACGGGCTACAGCCAAGCATCCCATAATGCCACTCATGGCATTCCCATCTTCCAAGCCACCTCAGGAATACATCCAGGAGCTTCCAACAAGTATGTTTGTCTGTCCTTAACAAGACCATGCCTTCTGGGCAGAAACTAACAGTAGAGACTAAAAAGAAAAGTACTAATTAAAACCAGTAAGGGCTGGGTAATCCCATGCAGGATTTTCAGTATGTTTTTACAGGTTTACAGCATGGAATCAGAGTTGTTTTGGGTGAGAAAGACCTTTAAGATCATGAAGCCCAACCACTAATCCAGTCCACCACTAAACCATGTCCTTAAGCACCACACCTACATGTTTTTTGAACACTTCCAGGGCTGGTGACTCCACCACTTCCCCGGGCAGCCTGTCCCACAGAACCAGTTCCAGGAGGCTGGCATTAAGCTGCTCTTAGCTGCCCATGATAACAGGTTTCCAAAAAAATGCCAACATTCATCAGGTTTTGAATAACCATGAAAAACATAGAGAGAGCAGGTCTGAGCACATCCAAATCCTCACAAAAGGCAAGTATGGGATTTTCAGTCCTTTTGTTACCCTGCTGCTCTTGGATACAAAAAGACACTCCTGCAATTCTGGTAGTTTGGATACAACGCTCCAGGGGAGCAGATTTAGCCAAGTCTCTTCAGTTAAACAAAAAGCCCCCATGACTTTGATTTTAATCTCTTAGCAACACATCTGAGAGCATCTGAAACCGAAAGCGCCAAAAGCACTTATGCATCAGACACGCTCCATCTCCTCCGGATGTCAGGCATCAAATTTTAATTTTCAAACTACTCCTGTGAGCTGCTCTCAATATACCGGAAAGTATTTCTGCACATACAACGCCTTCTCCTGCCTGTTATCAAATATAAGTTATCAAATAGAGACCGCTGCAGAAATCTGGCTGTATTTCACAAATATTACACCCTACTTAAAACATAAATCTCACACGTATCAGTTACATCCATTAATGCAAACTTTGATATCTGCCCCCATAATAATTTAGTGAAGTTCAAGCAGGCAAATGCCAGTCTTGGTTTAATGTTGGACACTCAGCATCAATGGCATTGTCTCTCACAGGCTGCTGCTTGCAAAAAACGGACCTTGGAATAAAAAGCACCAAAGCAGCTTCTAAAGTTACTTTTAATAAATAAATCATAAACGCGCCCTAAAGCAAATACAAGTTTTACTACAACAATGGTACTATTATAGAGAAAGAGGTATTTTTGGGCTGCTCTTTCACTTCAAATTCAGAAACCAAATTTTGCTTGAATTTGTCTGGTTTGACACTGAACTGATCTCCAGCATCAAAATAACATTCTCATGCTTCCTCCAAGCTCTCGGTTGAGGGCGAGCCAGCAAAAGCCATTGGAAGGAGCACCTTGAAATCTCCACCGCCAACAGCCATCGAGTCAGGACCGCACATCAGGTGAATTTTCTTTACACAGCCCATTTTTCTTTATCTCCCAGTCCTGCACCTGCTCCCACCTCCCCACAGCCCGGTCTGCCCCTCAGGGAGGGGAGAACCCTCCCCAGGCAGGGGCCGGCCCCGCCAGAACCCCCCATCCCGCGGGTTTTGTCCCCCCACGCGTGGGGAACCCGGAGCGCCCCTTCACCCTCCGGCCAGCCCCGTCCCCGCGGTACCTGCCCGGGTTCCAGCCGCCGCTCTAGAGGGCTCCGCCCGGCGCCCGGAGCGCTGGTCCCGCCTCAGGGATGGCCGGACGCGCCCGCGGCCATTTTGGGTGCGGGCAGAGGACGGGACGCGAACCTCCCCTCCCCGGGGCGGCGCCGCGCCAAGATGGCGGCGCGCTGCCAGTGCTCGGCACGGCGCCCCGGCCCGCCCATGCTGCCCGAGTAAGAGAGCCGACGTTTCCTTGGTTATTTCACTTTAGTGGTGCCTTGAAAGAGGAGGAACCTCGCGTGATGAGAGGAGTGAAGTGCTGTAGGGTGAGGCTGGGTGTGTGGGAGCCTTACTGGACCCAGTTGGAGCGACCCGCGCAGGGTGAGGGGGACACGGCCCCTGGCGTGAGGGGTCGGGGAGGGCACGGGAGCCCCTCGCTGTGACAGGGCTCCCCTGGGGGCTGCCCCCAGCCCAGAAACCTCTGCTTCTCGATGGCAGCGCTGTCTCAAAAGCGCTGGTGCTGTGCCTCGGCTGTGACAGAAGCACAGAATGGGTGATGTTGGATCTCTGGAGATCACCCAGTCCAACCCCCTGCCAAGGCAGGGTCACCTAGAGCAGGTGACACAGGAACGCGTCCAGGTGGGTTTGGAGCGATTGCAGAGAGGTGTTGCCGATTTTAGGAGCTCCCTAAACACAGACACAGAGTCTAATTTAGGAAGGAGACATTGTTTATTCTGCACGGAGTGCAAGGTGGAGATTTCCACAAATCAAGCACACCCAAACTTTTAGCTACTTATACATTTTAGCAAACAAAGACATTAGTGTTCGCTGACTACAAGTTACATAGTTCTCTTATAAATTAGTATTCTGTCTTTTATTGGTTAATGATTCTCTCACTTTTCATGCTAATAAGTAAGCATGCTCAGTCTTTCTCTTCTTGTGGGTGGGTTTCTTGTGTCAGTGGTCGCAGATCCCCCCTGACAGAAATTACCTTTTACCCAGCTGGAGCTGATTTCAGCACGGTTGCTAGGTTGGCTTTATTAGTCTCTTCCTTATCTTGGGGGTTCTTGCCAGATGGCCCATAAATTCTGCATTCTTTGTGTCCACTGCCAGTGGGCATCCTTTTTTTTGCAGACTGTGTTAACCTCTGCCTAGGTCTGAGATCATTAAAACATGTCAAGCCCTAGACTGTAACAAGGCAATTCCACCAGCAAATAACCTGTTTTTTCTAACACCTGGACATCACCTATATTTGCAAAGCAGAAATATCAGTGATAATCTTACAGGTCTAACATTGATGTCAAAATTTTTGTGAATTATATGTCAGCTGCAGGCTTGGGTTTGAAAAATCTGTTATTTGGGGAGGAAAGTTTCTAATTCACTTGAAATACTGAGTAATTTTCCTGTTGTGGACAAGTAGGCTGCATTTGGAAAATCTTTTGTGTCAAACAGTATTCACATGGGAAAGCTGTTCCTGTTCAATCCATTAGAGCAACTGCTTATGTCAGGCAGGATGGGAGAAGTGCAGGCAGCTGTAGTTTAGCTTAACTTCTTAAATTCCATTTATGTAAGTCAGTGTGTAACTTCATCTACAAATGATGCTTGGTCTTCTCTCAGTTGCACCGGAATGTCCTTCCTGAATGAAATCCTCAATTTTTGTTTTTTTCCCATATATGAATATATTCTGGAGTGTTTGCTCAGGGCCATGACATGGTAGAAGTTTGTTTAGCTGTTCTCAACACTATTTTGGGGAACTGGGATTTTGATCAGATAGTGTTTTTCATAACAATCCCGAGTGAAGACAGGGGAAAAAACCCAAGAGTTCGTGATAAAGACACTTAAGTGTAAGTACTGGAAAATTCCAACTGATGTGCAGTTTCTGTATAAGTGTATTAATAGGAAAAGGCAGTGAGGAACTACAAGAATGAATTGGCCTGCTTGTGAGTCACAAGGTACCAGCTGCTGGATTTGGATGAAAAATAGGAAGTAATAAGTATCACGTGTGCTCAACCCAAACAAGCAGCTGAGTCCTCTGGGAAGAAACTCATGTCTAATTAGCTGTCAATCAGTTTTTATAAGCGACCAGTTTCTCTGGAAACCAAGTGTTAAGCCGTTTTGAGTGATACAAGACAAAAGATTTCTTGTGGCTAGAGCAGGGTGAAATAAGTAGGAAATTCATCTGTCCCCTCCACTCAGCATAAACCACGCAGCTTATCACTCTGCTTTATTATCACTTTGTTTTATTATTATGTTACTAACTGCAAAAATATCAGCAACTCTCTGCTTCTCCAGTTCTGCAAAGGTCACGGTAGGATAACCCGATATGACTTAATTTAATTATGGAGTTACAGAGAAATTATTTCAACCATGGGAAATACCACACATACACACACAATCAAAACAAATATGGCAAGGATCCTTGTAAGCTTCTGCTATCCATTAGTGATTCTTACAGCATTTTTTCTAAAATCTGGGCATTTACACCAGCACTTTGAAGTAGGTGAGTGCTGTTATGCCCACCAATAGAAAAAGGAAGAAGGGACACATTTTGAAAGCCTGATCCTGGACTTAAAGAACAGCATGAATTCCACGTTGCTGCAGACACAAAAACTATTTTCCAAAGTAAACAATTCAGGACTATGGGATTGACTATTTGTAGACTTCCTCCTCAACGATATAAAAATAGATTCTGTGGAAGTGTTTATATTCTATTTGTGTAGTAAGTACACTTGTACTTCTAAGTCATTGATCTAAACCCAAGAACATGCAGATAGAACAGAAGTGGCCTTTATTTTGAATTAGTTTGACACATCTCTAATTCTGATGCTTTTTCCTACTTCAGACCATTTTCCAAAATATTCTTTTCTAACTTCTTACACTTTTTTTTTTTTCCCTAGGGTCTTAAACTTAGGCATTCAGCTATGCAATAAGCATGTGATGTTACTAGCATGCCAGGATAAATTCCCAGAGTTCTTGATTCCCCACAGTCGGCTGGAAGCAGCCACCAAATGCTGCGAGTGCTGTTAGAAATGAGCTCATCCCGCAGAACGGTGCCCCCTGCCCTCGGTGGGAGCAGCGTGTGTGCAGCCTGCAGAGCCCCGATTTCATGGAGTACATGCTTCCCAGCTGTAGCCAAGATTTATTGCCCGGTTCTGACAGCTGTGGAGCGGCTTGTGCTGTCACTGTGGCGAGGAGGCATTTACAGCTGGCGCTGCAGGGCTGATGCAAAGCCTGTAACACTTTGCAGTTGTTTGCAGCACACTGCAAACAGAGAAATACTTATTTCTCCATTTCTTTCAGGGTGCAAATGCTTCAGGTGCAGGGATAAATGTTACACGGAGCCACAGAGGCCAAATACATCGAGAGCGGCCATAAAAGCAAGGGATGCCTTTAAGAGTTACCCACTGCTGGCACAGGAAAGCTTTTAGAGGGTGAGGTTTTTGGGAGGCAGCCCTGCAAAGGCGGTGACTGTGACCTCCCTGGGGCAGGTTAAAGCAGGATGGTGCTTTCTTGTCTCAGGTCATCCTGCCTGGTGGGATGGTTTGGTCATAAATCCACTGTTCTGTGGGAAAAGGGCATCCATGGCTAATGGAAAGCAGAGAGTGCTCTTGGCAATAAGATAAATGAGACATCTAATTATCTAATCATTTCACAAATATAATCTTATGCTGTGCATTGAAACAGAGATTCCTTGCACACTCTTCAGTTTGTATAAGTTTTTGCTCTTTTTGTTTGAATTTTTAAATTAGAATTCATTCAGTCCAAGTATTCCTAAGACAAAGGATGAAATAGGAATACTTAATGTAAGTACCTAAGATGTCCTCAATATTTCTGCAAAATGCTTCAATCTCCACGCAGTTTTCTGTTTTTGATTGTGAATATAAGAAATATGGGGGAAGTTTAATCCTCTGCCCTTTGATGATGTGCAGAAGAATGTGTTTAATCCAGGCCTGTAACAGATGACGAATGGTTGAGCAGAGAGTTTGTAGATTCCCATCCCTGGAAACATTCAAGGCCAGGCTGGATGGGGCTTGGAGAAACCTGGTCTAGTGGAAGGTGTCCTTGGCAGGGGGTTTGGACTTGCTGACCTTCAAAGATCCATTCCAACCCAAACTGCTCAGTGATTCTGTGAAATAAAGAATATTTTAAGTATGATCTGTGCAGTTACAGAAATACCCAAAACTGACATGCCTTTTGAAGAATCACTGTATAAATTTCAGATAATAAATGTAAGTGTAATCAAACTGTGAAACAGGAAGATTTTAGCTGTGCCTTTAAGTGCTAATGTGCTAAATCTCAGCACATTTCTAATGTAGAACTTTTCATCAATCCTATCACCATACTGGTCAATGCAACTGTAGCTGTTGTATCCTGGTGGGATAAGTTGGGAGGTTGGCACAGCTTTTCCTTGTATGAAAATACTCATCGACAGGAACAAGAAAGATGTCAGATAATGCTGCATTCCAGCAAGTCTGCAGGAAATGCAAATTCTTGGGTTGCATAGGGAGTGCTCGGGAGTGGTTGTGGTGCTTTTAAAAAGCTCGGGCTAATATGAAATGTGAGAGCATTTTGAATGAAAAGAGCAGAGGCACAGAAAATTATTACCAAAGCTATTACAATTGTTACCTCAAGCCAGGATTAATGATATTTTTCCAGGGTGTATGTAAAGCAGCATCAGCTTATTTTACTTTAAATGGGCAATATGACAACGTTTCTGTTTGCGTTCATCATGGTAGAGCTAAGGAATCCTTGATTTCTTTGACCTCAATGATAACTCACCTATAGTCTGCAAATTAAAAAAAAAAAAAGAGAGAGAGAAAAAAAGAAAAACGGTACTACATTCTTCTCTGGGGTTATCTTTAATATCCTTAAACGGAACAATTGCTTAAAGTTGTGTGCTTGGGTACCAAACCCCTGTGGCTGTGCCGGTCTCCAGCCCTAGTGCTCAAAACCCGTCTGTGGCTTAAAGCATCAGAGCTCAGTGTAACAGGAGAGGATTTAGCCAGGGTTAAAGGAAAGTTGCAGTTTAGGCAGGAAGTTGCGTGCTTTTTCGAAGTTCTGTGGTTTAATTTCTAAAATGTCATTTTACACTTGAAAAAGTTCTCGTGTAGCTGTAGGCGTCGTGTGTGTTCGTGTGGCTGGGGGTTGAAAACGGAGCAAAATGTTGATTGAACCTTCCTGTCTAAATCCTACAACCTGAGGTTTAGAAAGACAAGAAATCATAAGCATCTTAATTAAAGCTTCGGGGGCTTTGAGGCTGTGGAAGGCGGATGTCTGTTTAACAATCCTGTACATGAAGGTTTGTGATTCCTGCCTGGGAACAGCATCGCTGGTACTAGTGTTTTGTTACAGAAATGGGAAATCGCAGCATATTGGTTAAATAAAATGGTGATGATGCCGTATTTAGTACCTCGCAGAGTCTCATTTCATTTTAAAACCATCGGGAGAAAACAAAAATCGGAGGGGGGGGTAACCCTTTGTACGATATAACAGAGGAGCGCGTTGTAAAAAATGCGCAGGGACGCTCCAGGGCAGCGGCGCAGCCTCGGGCACGGCCCCGCCGCAGAGGCGGGCGCGGGGGCGGCTGCCTGGCGGATCCGTGCGGCCGGGGTCCCGCTCGGGACGGGGATCGGGACGGGAGGCGACGGGGGAGCCGCTCCGCGTACGTGCGGCGGCGCAGGTCCGCAATGAGCCCGGCGGGCGCGGCCGGGGACGTGCCGGGGGAGGCGGCGGAGGAGGCGGTGCCGCTCCGCCCGCTCTGCGGCCACAGGCA
>VYZT01013429.1:0-39661 GCA_013400735.1 Pomatostomus ruficeps | reverse complement strand
CCGGGAGCCCCGGCACGGGGAGCGGCGCTGGCCGCCGTTCCCAAGGTCACCGGGCTCCGCGGCGCGGCCGTGACTCCCCCCGGAGCGCCCCGAGCGCGGTGTTCCCGGGATGCGGCCGTGCCCGGGCCCGGGCCGCACGGAGCGCGCCCGGCTCCTCCTGTGCCTGCGCGGGGCAGCCCCGCAACTTAACAACCCGCCCGGAACTCCCAACCCCATCTACCAGGGGAATTCCTGGGGAATTATTTCCATCGTAGCAATTGCACCTTAAACGCAGGGTCTCGCATGTGTTCCAAAACAGTGTAAGTAACTCTGTCAGTGGTTAATGACACGAACAGTTCTGCAAAAGTGGATGATGAACGGGCTTTGTATAATCCACGTATTTTATGTTTTGTTTCAGGAATGCAGTAAAAAACAGAAAAACGATGATACGCAAAGTACGTCTGTTGATGCATTGAGTTCAAATGATGGCTCTGAAGAGGTAATGTTCATTCTATAACCTGTATTAGACTCTGTGTTCTTTTGTTGTTGTGCACCCCAAAGGACGTTATAAGGAGACAACTTTCAAGTAGTAAATATAACAATAAAAAGCAAGCAGCTGAAAATAATTATGACCTCTTTTAAACATCCCATAATATGGGAATCAAAACTCTTGTAAAAAGATGAAATGAAAGCCCCTTACTATGTAAATACAGCAGAAATTCTAAGTTCTAAAAATTTTGAGAGCCAAAATTCTTATGTCAGGTCTTCAGAACAAGGCTTATAAGGAGAAAAGAGAAGTTTCAATAGTGCAAGTGGACAAAATATCTACTCATTCTTCAAATTCAAGTATTCCTTCTTCTCAAGTGAGCTGCAGGTAGTGTTGTAGCCAGGAGAAGAATCTCTTGCTCTCACAGTGTATGGTCAGTGCACTTGTAGGACCGTGTTCTATTTGCTTTACCTCGTGGCACAAAGCCCAAGCCATCTTGCTGTTAGAAGGGCATCTGGTTAAAGGGCTTCAGTAGTCCAAGGGAAAGTTTTCTCAGTTGCTTGGTGAGTTGATGGGGACTGTCAGCTCTGAGGCACAGTGCAAATTGAGTTACTACCATATGGACTGGGGCCTAAATTTAGATCTTTGTTTACACTTAAACATTTTGCACTTTCACAGTAATAGGAGGAGCAGAGCTATGGAAGGGACGGAACAGATTGTTCTGATTACCTGTAAATAAATTTGGATGTTATGCAAGTCTCATGGGTTGTCCTGTTTTAAACCAAATAGTGATACTCTGTTTGCTTTTCAACTGGCTCATTACAGAGATCTTGAAAATCATTTGATCATTATTAAATACTTGTTTACTTTTTTTTTTGCCACCAGAAAAATGAGTTTGATACGTTGGCTAATGCTAAAATACTCCTTAGCGACTGCCTAGCTTGTGACAGTTGCATGACATTGGAAGAAGGAGCCAGAGTTTTCCAACAGAATCAGAAGGAGTTCTTCCGTGTTCTCAACCTTAATAAGGTAAAGTGACCCAAACAGTAACTCTGTTTGCTGTGAGCAGGAGGCAGTTAGAGAGTGACTAAGCAGCTTGGTTTCCCAAGGCAGATAACGTGAAGATTTGTCAGGATGTGCTTTTTCCAAAGAGGAAGTGAAAACTTCAGGCAACGCGAATGTTAAAGTACTTAAAATAATTTTGTACTGGAGTTGCAAGGTCACAGCTCTTAATGCAAACACCAGAGGAAAGTCACTGCACCTGCAGAAGGAAAATTTATTGGCAGTGTAATGATTTCATTACTGTACTAACAAATTATTCTGTAGTTCAGTATTTATAGATATTCGTACCTTCATTACCAGGACTGTTTGGGGTGGTTTTGGTGCTTATGTATCCACATTATACAAACCTATGAAGACATGTTTTTGAAAGTAGAATTCTTTTTAATATATATTCAACCTGACCACATTATGTCCATATTCTTAGCAAACCTTGTAACTGTTCTGTTGCTGTCTTATTTTCCGCTGAGTTCTGTTGTTTCTGGAACTTAGTTACTCTGTGTAGCGCTCAGATCTTTAGAACCTGATGTTAAATTAATTATTTCAGTTGTGCTCCAGACTTCGTGCAAAAACTACTAGAGTTGAAGCTTTTTCTTGATCTGTACATAAGTGTCATAAATATGGATTCATTACACAGTAGTTACATTTTCTTAGAAGGAGTTTAACTCTCCATAGAGAATGATGTTGTCATATATGAGAAAATTAGAAGAGAAGGGAGAAAATAATCTTTTGGGTCGCATGGGTCCTGTTAAGAGAGCCCGAAGCCTACAGCAGCAAGGCAGTCAGGTACCTTCCTCACAGTTCCGGGGGTCCAGGCAAGGACAGTGAGCAAGGGGCAGCCGTGGGCTCTGAGTCAGGAGCTCTCCTTGAGGGGTCGTTGTCCAGGGTGTGGATCCGTCCAGACCGTGGGCTCTGACCTTTGCAGGGTGAGACTTGTCTGCAGCACAGTCCTGGTTTATCTTCCAAGGGTTCCACTGGTGTGGAAAATGTCCCAGCTAAAACACGAGATTGATCTTCAGCTAAATGCCACAGTCGTTAGAGCTGCGGTTCCACACCTTTCTGGGTATTTTCATAGCACTCTTCAGTGCCTACAAATGCTGATTTGTTGAGAGTCCCATCTTGCCACTTCCCCTCAACAACTGCAGTGATAAAGACACAGGAGCCCTAACAAAAAATCAGCTGTGTCATTTTCTGGGTTGTATTTATAGCTTCAAGTGCCCCTGCTTCTGTAAACTATTTATTAATGTTTAAACGTACAGCTCTTTTCGTATTTGCTGGGCTATTTCATCCTACTAGAACATCCTAGGTGCTGAATGTCCCTTAACTTTCCTTATGCCATGTGGAAACCAACCACGGAGTTGTCCTAGGAGAGATGGATTTCCCTGAGTTAGATAAAAGAAACAACTACAGATGATTGGAGATGAGCACTGTCAGGATCAGAGGAACATCCTGTCCTGCTGCAACTTGAGGGTTGTTTCATGGGGTTTTTAGTGATATGGCCCACGGAAGCACAAGACTCTAAGGAATAACTCCAGGAGTGGGAAAGGAAGGGAAAGCAAGGAGCCTTACCCTGTTGTAATGACATATCCTTTCCCTTTGTTTCGTTTACCAGAAATGTGATACCTCAAAACACAAAGTGTTGGCAGTGTCTATATGCCCTCAGTCATTGCCTTATTTTGCTGCTAAATTCAATCTCTCTGTGAATGAAGCAGCCAAGAGACTCTGTGGTTTCCTCAAAAGTCTTGGTAAGTCTGGGTTTGTTACGGTGGTGAAGCAGAAAGGGAGGGATTGTTCTGGTTGGTTTTGATTCCTCAGCAGCCTTCCAGTACCTGAAGGGGCTGCAAGAGAGCTGAAGAGGGCATGGAGTGAAACAGGGCAGGGCTAGAGTAGATATCAGGAAGAAATGAGGGTGGGGAGGCCCTGGCACAGGGTGCCCAGAGCAGCTGTGGCTGTCCCTGGATCCCTGGCAGTGTCCAAGGCCAGGCTGGATGGGGCTTGGAGCAGCCTGGGACAGTGGGAGGTGTCCTTGCCCATGGCAGGGGTGGCACTGGATGAACTTTAAGGTTTCCCTGAACCAAAACCATTCCGGAATTCCATTCCATGATGTTTTGTTAGGCAGGCCTAAGTTGCCCTGGCACAACCTCGCTCAGAGTTTGAACTCTGCGCTCTGTGAAGTTACAGCCGGGCACCAGAGCCACACGGACCAGCGTGAGAAACGGGCTGGGGACATTCCCTGCTCACAGGAAAGGTCACACAACAGAAGGACATTGTAGAGCTGGCTCCAAACCCTTCGCTACCAAGAAATCAGGGAGGGCTTAGTCACAAGCTTCCTATTATTTTATAACTTGGGGGTGAAGGTAATTCTTATTCTGAGTTCCTTTCAGGCCGTTTGACACACTGTATTTCTAGAAGATTCTCAGTTCTGGTTTTTTCCTGTAATTTGACATTGCATGCAAGAACTGTTATGTCTGCGTATTTTATGTTAAAGCTGTATTTCCTTTACTCATTACATACAGAGTTTCAAATAAAAACAAAAGCCACTTTGCTTATAAGTTTGGGATTTTTTTAATTACTTGAAGGAAGAAAAGGGACAATAATAAACCTATAAACTGTTTCCTCCTGTAAATATATATTCATTTTTCATGTTTTTTATACTGCATCTCTGTACCCAGTGTATATTCTTCATCTCAAAGCATTCCTAAGTTCTGGTGGGCCCCAGTTTTCCTAGAATGCTCTCATTATCTGCCCTCACTTCTGTGGGGATGTGCTCAGAGTTACGTAGGCTTCTGGGGAGTGTGTTGCTGCATGAGCAGCCAGAAGGTCCCTGCTGTGTTGGTGATAGGCTCCCGCACCTCTGCAGACAACCTGAGCAACGGAAGATACCCCTCTTAGCTGGATGTATTTTGTTGTGTCTTCAGCATGTCTTGGAAAGAGCACTGCTCTACAAGAGTCACTGCGTGTCACCCAGGAGTCGTGACATCCTGTTCAATTAAACAAAAAGTGATAGGTGCTGAATGGAAAGTGCTGAGAAGGAAGCAGAGAACTGTTTGCAGTACTGCAGGCATCAGTGGTCCTTTTAAACTCAGGATGTAAAGATGTTTTCCAGTGTGGCTTTTATTCATGACTAATACTAGCAAAGCAGAGAAGAAGGAATATACCTGTTGATCCTTCAAGATTTTTCACAGGCCTGGAACTTTGAAAGGCGTTTGTGAGGTGGAAAACATTCTAGTAACTCCCTGTTCCTTTCCGCTTGCTTCCCTAGGGGTGCATTATGTGTTTGACACCACTATAGCTGCAGATTTCAGTATCCTGGAGAGCCAGAGGGAGTTCGTGCAGCGGTACCAACGGAGGAACCAGGAGGAACATGCCTTACCAATGTTTGCCTCTGCTTGCCCTGGTGAGAACTGGTTCACCCATCCTTCCTGCCCCTCAGACTGGTCTCGTTGGAGGTACCAAGGAGCTGAGGAAAGGGTGGCTTCCTCTGGGAGCCTTACACACCTTGGAGCATTTTTGTTTTGCTTTTGAGGGACACCGAGCGCACAGCACTTGTTCCCAGTATCGCTGGTCATCCTGAGTGCATTTCAGTGCCTGGAACTGAGAGTCAGAACTGGGATGGAGGAGTCAGTGGGTGCTGCTTGTGTGTTCAGACCACAAAGTTTAACGGGGAGTTTCCTCATTGAAAAGAATCTTAAGGGAACTTTGATATAATTCAACCACAACTCGGTTACCTTAAGCAAGGTTCAGAACTTGCCACTTTAGCCTAGGGGAAAGTAGCGAGTGACATTCCTTGTGATGGCTGAGATGGTTCTGTCTGACACTTGGAAAGTGTTCTCACATGAAATGTCACAGACTTGACTCGCTAAATGTCTCACTTCTGAGAATCTTGCACCTGAGACCAAGTTCTGTTATGAGCAGAACCTGCTCTTGTAACAACTCAAAAGATGCAGAACTTGCAGTCACTGCTTACTTTTTCATTTGTTAGCACAGCACCATTTCAATTCAAGTAAAAAGTCACATTCCTAAAAAAGAAGTATCAAAAAGGAGGTAGAAGTAACTCCTTCGCCTCCACTCCACTCTAAACTTGATAATGTTGCTTTCCAAAAGGCTGGTAAAAATACCATAATATTTTTTGCTAGCTTTGCAATAACTCACGTGGATTGCATTCATTAAAGAAATGTTAGAGTGATGATGAGTTGCAGTTGGTGATCCCCAGAATCTGCTGTTGTCATTGATTGAAAGTTTAAACGCTGCTGTTTGAATTATACTTGTATTTTGGTTTATTCTACGTATTTTGTAGTGGAAGTATCTGGGTTATGCTTGAAGTACTCCATATATGTATTAAAAAGATAAGTCTCTTTTTTTCTGTTACCGTTATCTCAGTGTAGCCTCTTATCTTCAGGAGCAGACATGCTGTATATTGCACTTCTTCCTGTAAAACCTGTGCAGTTGAAACACCCCCGTTACTTAGCTTTGTTGTCTTGTTACGTGCTTTAGGTAAAATTCAAAACCTGAGGATTTCTTTTAGAATTTCTGAGATAATTTTAATTTTCTTCATTGAGAAACAGAGCTCAGATTATTTAAAATAGTTAATGGAGCACTTTTGTTGCCCTTGTCTGGTCTGCACAAGATTGTTGCTGGTTTTGGTGTCAGCTCTCTGTTGTGCAGAGGTGTTAACAGAAGCATGGGTGCTTTCCATTTCTGGGAAACTAACCCAAAATATCACCAGAAACCCATTTTGAAAACGTGGTACGTTTCTTTGTCAGCAATTAGAGAAAGCAAAAATCCTGATTAGTCATCTTTAAAGTCAGGTTGTTCTCTGCGTTTCCTGAACTTATTTGTCCGAGTGCATTTTCTGTTCCGTGTTCTCCTTCCTCTTTCTACCCCCAGATTACATAAATTTGTCCCAGGGATGTTGTTTTCTGGGTGTGTTTATCACCAAATGGGTTTTACACAGCTCTGTAGAGGCAAGGTCAGTGTGAACTCGAGTACAAATGCTTTACTCTGTTTTATCCTGGTGTGTGACTGCACAGAGCTATCACCTCTGCAGCAGCCTGGGTGGAACATCTGCCACGAGCAAAGAGCAGAGCCTGGCCAGTCCAGAACCTGATAAAAGGTGTTCTGTTGTCCCTGTCTTAATTGTTCACCTCCTGCTGCTCTCTGGGGAGAAAATGAGCTCGTTTTTGGTTTGTTTCCTGTTGAAAGAACAGTAGTGGGACTACTGATAGTCTGTAATATCTCAAAGTAACCAATTTCTTTCCTTAATGTGCGAGCTGGTGAGCAACATGAAACACTTGCTGTGGAAAATCCCGGGTTTTTAAGGCACTGCCAACATCTGTGTGCTCCCAGAAAAGCCAATGAGGCAGACTTGCAGCAGCAGTAGGAAGAACACCAATATTGAGGATTCTAATGCTTTGGTCCCAGTCAATCAATTTCCTTTTCCAGGAATGGGGTTTTACAGTAGGAAAAGTTTCCGTAGTTTTTTTGCACTTCCTACAGATAAATAGATGCAGCTTCATGACCTCAGAATAAACCACCAAAAATAACATGAGCTGAGCTACATCTGCAAGAGTTTATGTGGTGATTTGTGATGCTGTCTTGCTCTTTGATGGCAACACAAGGCAGCAAATGGCCAAGAATCCAAATGAGTTTATGAAGGGTGCAGGTCTGGATGAGTGCAGGTGTGCCCTGATACAGGAGTGGGGTATCTGAGGGTTTCCCTGATACAGGAATGGGGTATCTGAGGTTTTCCCTGATGGAGGAATGGGGTATCTGAGGTTTTCCCTGATGGAGGAATGGGGTATCTGAGGTTTTCCCTGATGGAGGAATGGGGTATCTGAGGGTTTCCCTGATGTAGGAATGGGGTATCTGAGGTTTTCCCTCACCGTGGCTCTGGAATTCAGCCCTGTGGTGAGTGGGCAGAAGCAGCAGTGTGTGTGTGTGGAGTGCAGATAAATGCTCACTCACCAAGGCTGCCTGTACAATTAACCAGTGACTAATGAGCTAATGATCTTTGGGAGCTGCAGCTATGAGACACTTGTTCCATCCACTGCAGGGACAGGAACAATTTAAGGAATTGCTTCAGACAACACCTGTCAGAAGTCTCTTGGGATTTAGTGAAATTTCCTTATAGTTCATGACTGCAATATCAAAACCATTCCAGTTATAAGAACCAGCCTCCTAGCAGGAGTGCTGGGGTGATCAATGGGATGCACAAGGTTTTTAAATCTCTCCTTGTTTTGTCTGGAGCAGTTTTTGTTCTGTTTGAACAGCACTTGAGACTAAAGCCATTTAAGCAACAGGATGTTCCTATCATGCAGAATATGCTAATAGAGCTTTTTACCAAGCACCAATAAATTCAGTCCTGTGTGGCAGGTGATGTCTTGGACTTAAAGCCCCAGTTCAATGTGGACATTAGACAAACTTCCAATTCGGAGTCTCACAGTTCAGCACAGTCCTGGTGGGTAAATCTGTGGCCCTCAGCTTTTCCTACAGCAGAAGTGAATGCTTGTTGGAGATGATGTATGCCTTGGAGATTTCTCATGGAAACCAGCTTGAAGTCTGTACATTGACAAGAATTGGGAATATTTAAACAGCTGGAGGATCCTTGGGTTTTCCTGATACTGAGCACGTTCTCATTTTCATCAGTAAAATTTTATTACACTGGGAAAACTATTTCTCTGCCACAGAGAGACAAACCATCTGAACGCTGCTTGCACCCCAGTTTTGTGCTGCTGTCAGCCTTTGTGGTATTTTTCTGACTTAAACATTACCAGGTGTTTTTACATAAGTGGTAATTTCAAGCTTAAAAATTAATCTACAGGTTTTCCCCTTCCTGGGCAGCATGTACTGCACAGCAGTTTCTCTCTTTTACGTGATCACCAATTTCCTTGAAGACAAAGCACAATTTTTTTTTCCACTATTTCTTAGCACCAAAAGCAACTCACCTGCCTCAAAGGCTGGGCCTGACTCTCCTGCACAGTGTAGGTGTCATTAGATGAAAAAAGCTCCAAACCCTTTCTGTGAAACATTCTGGGCTTTTCAGGAAGAGCTGCAGAGCCTGAGGAAGAACTGCACACCCTGAATACCTTGGTTTGCTCCTTTGCCAGTGGGGAACAATACAGCAGCTCTGGGTGGTGGGGGTGCTCTGGATATCCACAGCTGGCAGCTGAAGGCATCTGGTGAAAGGGAGGGAGGGGGATTCTCGAGAAACTAAGGACAGAGTTGCCTACAGAGATTTCAGGTGGTTCCTGTGTGTGGGCGTGTTTCTGAACGTGTGGCTACTCTAACAACAGTACAAGAAGCCATTTTTTCCTAGGCTTAATCCACGTGCATCTTGTGATAACGCTCTCATGTGACCCTCCTGTGCTAGGGAGGCAGGCTGGGTGCGTATTGAATCTCAGGAAACTGCAGGTTACAGTTCAGCAGCCAAACAGTGCATTTGTTGTAGTACCTGGTGATGCAAGGGCTGAGGTCTGGAAGGTCAAATCTCTGTTAGCTGGGGTCTGGTTCTTTCTGCTTTAAGTCTGTGCATTAGGAAGGGGCTGACAGGTCATGAAGTTCACAGTGGCCCTTGGTCTAGAATTAATCACACCACAGTGATTCATTAAAGCATTATTAACAGAGCCTTGAGGTTTCCTACCTTTCCTAGTTCCCAAGATGGGGCTTCCAGCTTACACAGAAGTGTCCTACCTATTGTGGAGCTGTCATCGTTTTTAGGAGCTGTTGCTGCTGCCACTTTCTGTGCTTATGGTCCACTTGTGTCTCCCTGTGAATTCTGTGGTTCCAGGTTGGATCCGATACGCTGAAAGGGTACTCACCAACCTGGTGACCTCTCACATTTGCACTGCGAAGTCTCCCCAGCAGATCATGGGCTCCCTAGTGAAGGGCTACTTTGCCAGGCAGCAGGTAAGTCATTCTGATTTATTTTCACCGTTATATTCTTCTAAATAGGAAAGATGGGCTTTAATACTGAAATACAGATCCTAGTGTATTACATTTGTCCTTTACTTGAAGAGGAAGTGGTGCTCTGCTGCTGTGCAAGTGCCCATGGTGAGGAGAGTGTACAAAGAACCTCATTTCATACAGTGCAGTGTGAGCTGGCAGCAGTCCCTGCACCCCCAGGACAACGTGGATTTAGATATTTATGGGTAAAGTTAAATCCCCAGCAGTTAAAAGGTTTTTTTGAAATGCTGCCTGTGTAGTTCTATAGCACAGCTAAAACAGGAGTGGAGGAGAATAATGTGAAAATGGCCCTGTTATCTGGGATCAATGAAAACATTGTACCCTAGAAACGAACCTTTTTATCTTATCAGTTTTGTGTGTTGAAAAAATTGCTGTTCCTATGTATCATCCGTAAATGGAACCGCAGCCCCGTTCTGCAGGGAAGTGTTGCCGTCTGCACACGGACAGACAGATTCTGAGGGGCTTGCTGAGGGTGAAAGTGAGTGGGGGACAGCTGGAAACCAGGACTCTGAACTCCTGACTTGTATTCGCTTTCAAAGGCAATCAAAAAGCTGCAGAAAACGTGCTCTGAGGGAATAAGGTCCAGCCAGCAGACAGACTTTGGAAGTTTGTTGCTGATGCTTTGTGACTTCTGGCAGATCATTATCAGTGTGCAGCATTCTTTAAATTTAATGAGCAGGGACTTAGTCCTGGTGTTGCCTGCATGAGGTTTATGTCACTGTTCTTGTCCTTGTCATCATCCTTCAAGCTGTCTTTTGCTCCTCATGGAGTTCACATGTGCTCTCTTCTGTGTTCCACAGAGCTTGTCTCCTGATAAAATTTTCCATGTAGTTGTGGCACCTTGTTATGACAAGAAGCTGGAAGCCTTGAGGGAAGATTTCTACACTGCCTTGTATAACTCAGCAGAAGTTGATTGTGTCCTGACATCAGGTTAACTTTTTTAAACTTACCTTCTATAAATATATAAGTGAATCACCATTTTTAGAATAGCCTTTATGCCAGAGTTGGCTTTTTTCGAGTCTGCTTTAGTCATAGGGTTGGCTTTGTGCTGCTTTAAAAATGAGTACAGGTACTGCGCAGGGAAGGCACAGTGACACATCCTTTCCTTCTAAGTTGCTGTTCATCTGAAAAATCAGCTATTTTGTCAGCCTCTTGGGGAAGGTAACAGTTATGCAAATCCATATTTAAAATGATTGTCTGGCTTGTTTATGGTCATTATTTTATCTCCACTGGAATTATTCCTAATTCATGGCACCAGTTGCCTTTCGGTGGGGATCTTGTCTTTAGCCTTAGTGTCCAAACCACACGTCCTGCAGTGTAGTTGGGATATTTCCAACTTGCCCTAACAGAAAGGGGATTTCAGCAGAGGTTGGGCAAGCTGAAGGCCCCTTTTCTTTGGGGCTGGAAGTGTGAGGCTGCTCAGTTGCTGGAGGGAAGTGGCTGTGGAAGAGCTGGAGAGTGTGACACGAAGCACACGCAGGTGTTGGGACGTTGATCTCTGAATCAGAGGCACAGAGTGTGTGGTGCTTTGTGTTGAAAGTAAAATGTCATGTGTTTTCCTACAGGTGAGATTGTCCAAATAATGGAACAGAAAAATGTGTCTATGAAAGATGTGCCTGAAGTAGCTGTAGATAGTTTGTAAGTAGTTTTGTTGTGGATTGCTTCCTTATTTTGATGACAAATACCATGTTGGAGCATATTCAGCATAAATGTAAAACTGCTTAGAAGAATGTTTTTTATTTCTGGAGAAAAAAACCTGCATCAAAGCTTGAGTATACCACAGCTTCAGCCTTTATAAGTGGCCAAACCCACAAAAATATTCTCTGAGATGTTCATTGCTATATATAAAAGTAATATGAAACAGAGAATATAAACCTGCGTGTGCTGTCTAAATACAAAGGAGATAATTTGAGTTAATGATCCTTATACAGTAACTCCTTTAAAATGTATGACTTGAGATGTGTGGAGCTCCTGATTTATATTTTAATGCAGTAAGAATGGATTGACTGTATCAAGTGAGTGTGCCTGTGGGGGTGTTGGCCCTGCTCAGAGCTCTGCCGTGCTCCCGTGTAAAGCCCAGCACTCCGGTCTGCCCCGTCCAGCTGCCTCCCACAAAGCTGCTGGGACCCAGTCCTGGGGTTGGCCATCTGCTCTGGGCTCTGCTCTCTTTCACAGCAGCGTCCTGACAGCACATTTCCCCTTCCCAGTATGTTGATGTAGATTGCTAGAAGCAGCAGCCTTTCAGGAAATGGTAATTAGTTGGTTTTTATACTGAGGACAGCAGGCAGTTGTTCAGGATTAGATAGAGCTGAGCTGCGCTTTAGATGGGAAGCACACAGAGCACTGGAGAGGTTTTGTTTCCAGCCCGTGTGCCTGTCTGGGGAGCAGCGTGTGTGGTGTTCAACTCGCAGGCTCAGTTACCGAGGCTGCTCTCCCTGATCTTTGTTCAACTGTGACAGATGTTCCTTGGTGCCTTTCCAAAGGGGTGGTAGTGGAGCAGTAAACATGCTGTCTTGCACAAAATAGAAAGCTCTGGAGGTTTTGAAAAATCCTTTTCGGTTCCAGCTGGTATCCTGCTTGGACCTAGAGTGGAGAAATTCGAGGGGGTCAGTGGGAACATGTTCAGAGCTGTGTTTGTAGTGCAGCTCCTGTGATGGCTTCTACCTGAGATTGTCACACAGAGTGAGAATGAATAAAGTTCCTGCAGACATAATCACACAGAGACAGCCTTTTAATTCTGTATCAGAATCACATAGACAGTCATTTATTCTGTATCAGAATCACATAGACAGTCATTTATTCTGTATCAGAATCACAGAGAAGGTCTTTTAATTCTGTATCAGCCTGTCCAGTGAAAGGACAAGCTGTTACTCAGAATGTCCCTGGTTTATTAGCTCCATTTATAGAATCACAGCATATCCTGAGCTGGAAGGGACCCACAGGGATCATCCAGTCCAACCCCTGGCCCTGCACAGACCCCCCAACAACCCCACCCTGGGCACCCCTGGCAGCGCTGTCCAAACGCTCCTGGAGCTCTGGCAGCCTCGGGGCCAGGACCATTTCCTGGGGAGCCTGGGCAGTGCCCAGCACCCTCTGGGGGAAAAACCTTTCCCTGATATCCACCTAACCCTCCCCTGACACAGCTCCAGCCACTCCTTGGGTCCTGTCGCTGTCACAGAGAGCAGAGATCAGAGCTGCCCCTCGGGAGGAAGCTGCGGATCCTGGTGATGTCTGACCTCAGTCTCCTCCAGGCTGAACAAACCAAGTGCCCTCAATTTATGCTGGCAAATAATGTTAATTTTTTAAAGGACTAATCTGATAATCCTGGTTCAACTGTCAGACCTAATGACATCAATTTTTGCTCTGCTGGGGTGTTAAAAGTAGATCTTGCAGAGAAATTTCGGTAACTTGAAGTCATCCTCTTAAGTCCCAGCATAGCAGCAATTTGTGATAAAGTCAGTGGTATTAAAAAGGTTGTATTAATACAGCAACTTGCGTTTGAGTTCTCAACTCACACAGCTAAAGCAAGTAGCATTTGGCAAAAACTGGGAGACACACTAGGAAACAAAATCACCCGAGGTTATTAAAGAAAGAAAAATGAACCCAGAAAAGCAACCACCCAGAAGCCGCAGTAGTTCCTGAGTAACCGCACTGGGGTGGTGTGTGGGGACAGGCACAGTTCAGCTCTGCAGGGGTTAAAGCACTGATTAAAGCTCGAGCAGTGAGGGGTTTGCTGTGGGAGCTCGGGGAGCAGCTCGGGCAGGGCAGGGCCGCTGTTCTGGGAAAGAAACCCAGAGAGGCCTTTCTGTGGAAAAGCACAGGACATCATCATCGGTCCCTCTGCTGCTCTGCTGAGGAGGATCCTTTCCTGAAGCTGCATTCCCCATGGATTCCTCCTCTGCCAGAAAGGAACACGAGCCCCCCGAGCCCTCGGTGGTCACAGCACGTGTCCCGGCACAGCAAATCCTGCAGCCATGTGGGCTCTGCAGAGCTGCTGCGAACTGGGGCAGAGGTGAACTCACAGGAGGTGCCCTTGGGAGATGATCTCATTTTCTCTGCTGAACCACAGTGTAGCACTTACTTTCAGGGTGCGCTGTTCTAACCTGGTTACCACTGTACTGATCTGGTGTCATTTTATTGGCACGGTGTTACAGACTCTGACAAAGAGTTCCTGAAGCAGGAGAATTGTCAGCAAAGACTTGTAACTTCTGAAGTACTTTTGTATTCTCACAGGCAAAAAATTGTAATTTATTTAAATAATTTTATTTAAGTAATTTTTCCCCAAAGTTACTCTTGAGCAGTGAATGGCCATTAACAAAATCTTCAGGTTCTGATGAATGTGCATTCTTATAAATTACTGTTGCTTGATATTTCTGAACATGGAAAGCCCTGCATCCTGTTTTAATTTATTTATTTTTTCATCATCTCACCGCTGTCCTGAAGAATTTACATTTTTTAAGCTGTAATAAATGAAAATGTTAATGTGGTCTCACTTAGTGCTACAAAACACTTTTTGGTGGGTGAGACAGAGAAGGGGAGAAACACACTACTTCACTGAAGGGAAAGAATGAAATGCTGGAGTTGATCTTCCTTTCCATTGTTTCCTAAGGTTTGATGACCTAAAGGAGGGAGATGTGGTAAGGCATGATGGGAAGAGGTCTGATGGGTACCTGGAGCACATTTTCAAACATGCGGCAAAGGAGCTCTTTGGCGTGGATGTCAAGGAGATAACCTACAAAGCACTGAAGTGAGTGAGGGTTTGTATCCTTGCTGTGTAGAGTGGGTGAGCAGAACAGAGCAGGGTGTGTTCAGCTGGAAGGGACCCACAGTCCAACTGCCTGGGCACTTTGGGCTGACCAAAAGTCAGAGCATCTTATTGAGGGCTTTGTCCATGTGATAAGTTAAATTTAATGTTTGTTCATTTAAACCGGTCATGAAAAAACAGAGAGTGATCAGAGTAGCCTGTGTCCCCTTTACATGCTGTTTGTAGTTAAGATTCCTTCACAAGCTGTCTGTAGTTAGAAATGCACTGGAAGATATGATAAAAATTTGTTAACAAGACTGTTCAAGTTACTTAAATGCTTTATATAAATCACTGACCTTACAAAAACCAAAAAAAATGTTATCACACCAGCAACCAAAAAAAAAAATGTACCCCCCCAGTTACATAAAACCCAAAAAACAAGAAAAGTATAAAGACTAAGACTTTTCAAAGCCAGAGTGTGAACCGTTTAACAAAGCAAAGACTCCCCCGGGCACCCCGCGCAAATTTTACTTTCTACCGCTTACTAATAAATCTTAAATTAATTGTCATTAAGCTCTAGCCAGTTTTTTCACCGCAATTACTTGTAACAGTCCACATGTCCCTTAGACACTGACAGCCCTGGAGCATTGGCCACCCCCCTGGGAGGGCTCTGGATCTGCCCACCCTCTTGGCAAGGAACTGTTCCTGAAGCCCAGGACCTGCCCTGCTGTGGTTGGTGCTGCAGTGGAAGCAGTGACTGCCAGCCTGGCGCTGGGGCTGCTGGGCACTCACAGGCTGGGAACCTGCAGGGCTCTCACTGTAAAGCAGCTCCTGCTGCCACTCGTTTTAGTAAAAACTATCTGCACATAAAAATAATTCCATTACGAGGATTCCACCCCAATTTCTGCTTAACTCAGTTTCGAAAGTGGAAACTGAGTTCACCTTGCTCTCGCTGTTACACTTGTTCTGTTCCCTTTGGAGCATCTGAATATGAACTGACACAGTTGGGTTGTTCCTGTGGGAATGCAGGGGGTTACAATGTTCTGTGTATCTTGACAGGAACAAGGACTTTCAAGAAGTTACCCTTGAAAAGGATGGGGAGACAGTGCTGCGTTTTGCAGCAGCGTATGGCTTCAGAAATATCCAAAACATGGTCCTGAAGTTGAAAAAAGGAAAGTTTTTGTACCATTTTGTAGAAGTCCTTGCCTGCCCAGGAGGTAAGAATAATTGTGGATCCCCAGTTCTGCTCATATATCTTGAATCTCAGAGGAAAGCTGCCTTACAGGCAGGCACTTCATTTCATTCCCTCTTTATTCTTTCCTTAATAATTTAAAATCCCACTATTTAATGAAGGGTCCAAGACACCAATTACAGGTGCTGGGTTTGCTCTAAAATGATTGAGTTTTCTAAAATTAGCCACAATGTTATTTGTTCTCTTCTGACCTATAAATAAGTGCCAGCGCTGCGCTGCCAAGCCTCAGAGGAAACACTCTGAATTGGTGGTTGTCAAGGGCAAGAAAAGACAAGGAACATAATTAGGATCATAAAACCATGGAGAACGCAGAGAAAGATTGTTGATATGGAAACCTCATTTCCATTAAGACGATGTTGATACCGGAGTCACTTTAGGTAAATACAAATTGTAACAGCGTGGGGGGGAGTTTAAAGAGAAAACTTCCTTTAGAGAAGCGTGAAAAAAGAATTCTGAGTTAAGAGATGTTCTTTTCATATCGGATCTCCATCAATTCCAGCTCTTTTATTTATTTTTTCCCTAAGGGTGCCTGAATGGCAAGGGCCAGGCACAGAGTGAGGATGGCAAACCAGACCGAGCCCTGCTCGCCCAGATGGAGGAGGTGTACGCTGCGATCCCCGTCAGGCTGCCAGAAACCAACCTGCACGTGCAGAAGGTGTACCAGGACTGGCTGGAGGGCATGGACTCCAAGAAGGCCCAGGACACTCTGCACACCACGTACGGTGCAGTAACTCAGAGCACGAGCAGCTTGGACATCAAGTGGTAACGGTGGAGGTGCAGAGCCGTGCGCAGCTCCCGGGGCAGCCCTGGGACCCCCTGTGCCATCCCGGGCACCGGTGAGGGTGTGAGTGAGGCTCTGCCCAGCTCGGGATTGTTCTGGGGAAGAACCACTGCTTTGCAAAGCCAGAGAAGCCTCCAAAAGCCCTGGTTCCTGCCACTGTCACTTCACTTTCACTCCGTCATTTCCTGCGTACAATGGATTTCTTCATTCACAAACCTGATCTTGCAAGGTCCATGAGCCCTTCCTGCCAGGGACAGGGAGTGCCATTCCTGGTGAAGTTACTCCCTGAAGTGCGGGGTTCACTGCACCAGATGGGCTCCTCCAAGAGGGTGAGATGATTTGACTCCTGCTCCTAGGTCTGCACTCCCTGTCACACAGGAAAACAGTCAACAGGAATTTCAGTATTGATGCAGTTGGTGTGAAGTAACTCGGGATTTACGCACCTTGTTAAGGAAAGGGCCCTTTTAAAGGACAAGTGAGTATATGGAGAGATGTAATGAATTTCTGTAAGCCTTGTAGCCGTAATTCAGCAAAAAATACTCCGTTCCAAACTAGCCACCGTTGCTGACTGATGCAATGTCACAGAATGCTTCATAGAAACCACACCTGGGAAGCTGATGCTAAATGGGTCATTAAAAATAGTTCCAAATAGGTTGGTGGGTACCAAAAGAGAACTTTCTTTCCTTCTAAGTTCTCTGCCAAGCTTGCAGCTTTGGCTTCTCTCTGAGAGTGAAACATGCCCAGATTGTTCTTTCAGTTGTCTCCATGTTGAAAGACTTCTGCAAAAAATAACTTCCTGGGGTGCCTCTGAGAAAAAACACTGAGCAACGCTTCTGAGCTCATCAAAGTTACGATACGTCGGCATCATGAATTTTGATGCACTTATTTTTATAAATACGCTATAGAGGTTCACTTAACACACCTCGTGAAGTGGTACTGCCGTGCAGCTTGTCTGCAACTTCCCTAGTTGTCAGAGAGTTATTCAAGAATGTGATGGACAAAAGAAATTAAGGCTCCTGCCAGAGTTCTTCAGATTTTCCTGGTAGCATCAGATCTGGTCACCATTAATGGCTGTTTGAAGCTTGCAAAGCTCCAGCTTTCCTTGCAAAGCTCCAGCCTGAAAGTGTGGATGGGCTTTTTGAACCATTTCATGCAGTTCCAATGAATCTTCTTGCACCTTTCTTTAATATTACAACTGCTTGTGCGAGTAAGAAATCCTGCAAAAAGCTGTGTGTATTTGAAATGCACATTTAACCTGGACACGGTGGAACGGGATACAGCATCAGGGAAGGCAGGGCGAGACCTGGCACTGGCCAGACCAGGGAGGCTGAGAAGGAGAGAGACACAGAAGTGTCACCCTGCTGACAAGAAACAGCTCTCTTAATGTGAAGCTGTTAATTATTGCAGCTTTCCACTGGACCTCCACCTAATTAACAAAGCATTGCACTGGAGGGAGGTTTTCTTTCAAGTGCTGCACTACCCGAATGCCCACGACGAGATTGTGCCCATGAATTATATAAATCAGCCTTTGCAAGTTGTTCCGTGTGATAAGAACCTGCTACTTCACGTGGTGCAATATCCGAACATCGACAGAAATCTACCTCTGCAGGGAAGGGAGTCCAGGAGTCGTGGGAAGGGCTGTGCGTAGCTGGAGCTGTATTAGATGTCTGCTCGAGAAAGGTGGGGGTGTGGGGTGACATTTCAGAGCAGATGACTTTCAGAAGCAACATCCACCTCCTCCGGTCTGATCTGCTTTATCTGCCGTGATTTCCTCCAGAAACTCCGCCAGAGTTCGGATGTAACCAAGTGGTCCAGTTCTGTTTGTATAGGCCTGTTGCTCTGTATATATGGTTTGTAGCTGGCTGCATGTTTAAATTATATCGCTGCTGCTCTTTGTACAGTGTGCTTATTTTTTTATGTGCGTGTACTGGGTGAAATGGTACCAAGAAAGTTTGCTTTTCTGAGGAAATCTTCAGTGAGAGCTGCCTTGCTGCTCTGAAAGCAGACCCCTGAACTGTTCGTACAGCGTGAGGGATCCTCCCCAGGGCCGGGGGCACTTCGGCCAGGGCCTCGCTCCCTGTGCGGCTGGGGCAGCCCAGGAACGGGCTGGTCAGTGGGTGAAATAAATCCGCTCTGCTCCCACTGCAGGGAAATTGGTGGCTCAGTGTGTAAAATAATCTGTTTCAGTTGGATCCTCCATTTCTTCCATCTGCTCAAGTGTTTTAACCTGTTGGGGTAGTGGCAGTGCAGAGAGCTGTTGATTTGTCTGCTGCAGAATTTAAAGACAGGGAAGGCATCAAACTGAGCTTGTGGTGGCTGCACAGAATGTATTCTCATTAGTGACCTGAGTAACTGAGGCTTGTCTCTTTTTTTTGGTCAGCTTTTGTTTTGTAAGACTTTTTGGAGTAAAATGTTTTTGTTTTTTAAAGGCCTTTTCTTTAAAGTGCCAGTTTAAAAGGAAGGAAAAGTTCTAACCCCTAAGTCTTTCCCTGTTCACCTGCTTTCACTGAAATCTTTACATACATCAGAAAACCTTGTTGCAGGTTCATTTATAGTGAAATACTTGCCTAAGGTTTGAGTCTGGCTTTTAAATCTGCAGTTGGAAAGTCGAGTATTATTGACAATACATGTTTGTAGCCACACTCCTGAAATTACAGCACTATTTAATTCCCTGACTGGATTTTGGCAACTAATAATTCCTATTGCTGCTGCCTTTTCAGCAACAGGAAAAGCTCCTCATGTGGCCACAGCCGTGGTGCTTTACCTCTCCCTTGAATGCTGTCCTGAGACAAGAGGATTTTTAGAAAATTATAAACTGGAGGGATTGTGGGAAAGGAATTGGACACAGTAAATGAATTAATAAAATTGTCTTGGGATATGCTTGACTTGAGCATGTGAGGTGCTGGATTCCTGGGGTTATGGTACTTCGGGACTGCTCCAGGGTGCTGTGAAGTCCCTTTGCCTGGTGCAGGAGGTTTCCCTCAGCCACAGCAGCCGTGAGTGTCCCCTGTGGCCAGAGGGCAGCCCTGGGCAGTGCTCTCCCCACCAGTAATGAATATAATGAATATATATCCATAATGCAGCAGGCTCAGCTGGATTACACCTGGATGATGTTCAGTTACCCAGATTCTGGTGCTTTGTTTTCAAATGCAGCATGACCATGAATTGTCGTCAATAAACCTCGGTACTCAACCCTGCGCTGGTTCTGTCTCGTCTGTGTGAGAGTTTAACTCTTTCAGCACACCTGGTTTCACACAGGGGCTTTGGGGCACTGAGCACAAACCCTGGGCACATCTGTGGCACCAGCACTGCCTCAGCACTTCATGGGAGTTCTGGATTCCAGCTGCACCTCAAACTCTGGTAAACGGAGGGAGAAAGCGGCCAGATCACTGTAGGAAATGGTAATTTTCTCTCTAGAATTGTAAATTAATTATATTGAATCCTTGTAAGGCTTGTAAACCTCTGGCTTTAAAGCTCTTGTGCCTGGGAGAGTGGTGTTGGTGCATGAAGCCGGCCTGAGGGTGGCTGGCTGTGCTGAGGGGACTGGATGGAGTGGGCTGAAACACTGCTGCACAGGGAAAGATCTTTCTTTATGTGTGGCCTGATCCAACAGCTGAGGAAAGGATGAAAATTAGCCCTGACATAGACAAGGGGTTTTTTTCATCAGTAGATTGTGAGAATTTAATGAATTGAGCAAACATTTCCGTGTGTTCTCTTGAGCAGTTGGGACGGGGCTTTCTACTAAATAATAATCCCATTTGAAGGCGTTCTGTGTTTATTTCCAAGGCCCAGCAAGGCAGGGTTACCTGGCCAGAGGAAAAGGAGGAGCTGTTGGCACAGAGCAGGCTCGTTCCTGTCGCTGTGTGCACAAGGGGCTGGCAGGGCAGGTTTGGAGGAGGGGAGCCAAGGTGTCACCATGTCCTGAGGTACTCTGGAAATGAGAAACAGCGGCTGAGGGTTTGTGTCAGCAAAGCAGAGGGAGTATCCATTTAAATTGTGCAGAGTTCAATCTGTCATACCACATCCACGCGAACAACACTGCATTTCTGCCCTTATTTTCCACGTGAGTGGCTGGGTGCCTCTGAAAAATAATGTCCAAATCCTGCACATCTGCCTGATGAAATCTTGCACAGTGTAAATGCCTTTTTCCTCCCCCAAAAATCCTTAATGTAAAACAACAGCGGAATACAGTGAAAGACCTAATTAAAAAGTAGTAAGATTTATCTGAAGTATTTGTGGAATTCATTGCGTTGAAGAAAACCGGGAAGAGAGGAGCGTGAGCCGGTTCGGGCCGGGAACCGCTCCCGGGGCTCCACCGCGGTGCGCGCTGTCCCTGCCGCGGGCGAGGGCAAAAAGCGGGGCCGGGGGCAGGTTCTACCGAGATTTGAACTCGGATCGCTGGATTCAAAGTCCAGAGTGCTGACCATTACACCATAGAACCGGGCGGTGCCTCTCGCCTCCGCCGGCCCCCGCCATGAATCCACAGCGAACAAATCCCGCCGGGAAATCTCCGGCCTTCCTGCCCTTCCTCGCACCTGGGACGGCCGACAGGGCTTAACACGACCCAAATATTCATGTTGGTTCCGAGTTCCTGCAATATTCGGTGTGTGCACAGAATCCCAGAATGGTTTGGGTTGGAAGGGACCTCAAAGATCACCCAGTCCCACCCCCTTGGCTACTCCAAACCCTGTCCGGCCCGGCCTTGGATGCTGCCAGCGATGGAGCATCGAGTTCCTCTGGGCACCCTGTGCCAGGACCTCCCCACCCTCACAGCGAAGAATTTTTTCCCAATATCCCATCTAATCCTGCATCTGGCAGCGGGAAGCCATGCCCTGTGTCCTGTCCCTCCAGTCTCATGTCCAAAGTCCCTCTCCAGCTCTCCTGGAACCCCTTTGGGCACCGGAAAGCCACAGTGAGGTCACCCCTGGTCTGATGAGGACAGAAAGCATGCACGAACACTGGGAGAACATCTGCAGCCAGAGACACCCCAAATCCCCATCCCTGCCCCAAAGCTCAGCAGCTGCCACCACTGAATTTAGAAATGTGTTTCCACACAGGCAGTTCAAAGCATAGAAATAAAAGGAAACAATATGCTGTGACATGTGTGGGATTCTTCAGATAATTTCTGTCAGAAAGTGCCAACCTGGCTGCAATAAATAATATATATGTAGGGGGAAAAAAAAAAATACCCAGGAAAATTCTCTGATTGATTACTCCTCTACTTTTGGTACGTTTCCCACGTAGCACGGGATGTTTATGGCACGGGGTATTTATGGCACCCTAACAGTCCATGAAAAATGCCTGGAAGTCATTTTCCATGGTTCTGAGCACCAGAGAAACCGGCCCGCGGCAAAAACGTTCAGGTTCCACCGAGATTTGAACTCGGATCGCTGGATTCAGAGTCCAGAGTGCTAACCATTACACCATGGAACCGCACAACGTGACCCCCCGAGCCGCGCCTACTGAGCCACAGCCGGGGGAATTCTGTAAAATGTTCTTTTTATGGATCCGCAGCCAAAACCCCGGCCTTGTTTATCCTCCACGTGTTCTGCACGTACTCGTTCCATGTAAGAATTCCGCTGTTTATTTCCCGCATTCCACAGCCCTGAAAACAATGCCCCTTGAGAAGCACTGTGGCGTTAGGTTCAGGGAGCCTTTCCCTCGGATCATGCGATTCAGAGGCCGAATTCAGACTTGCAACACCACGTGCACCGACTTTCACGTTTTCACGTTTGTGGTTTCGTTTTGCTTTCCTGCATTTTGTGCTGAGGGTCTGCTTGCTGTGTTTGACATCGCCACAATGTTTCATTTAAGCGGGCGAGACAGGGAAAAACTACAAATGTATGCAAGGAGCTTTTTAGGCTAATTAAAGACATGGACCTCCTGGAGCGGGTGCAGAGGAAGGCACGAAGATGCTCAGAGGGCTGGAGCTCTTCTGTGAGGAAAGGCTGAGAGAGCTGGAGCTGTTCAGCCTGGGGGAGAGAAGGCTCCACGGGGACTTTGTGACCATTCAATATATAAGGGAGCTTTCTTATTAAAAAAAAGAAACTTTTTACCACAAAGGTGTGAGGCACTGGCACAGGGTGCCGAGAGGTGGCGGATGCCCTGTCCTTGGAAACATTCAACGCCAGTTTGGACGGGGTTCCAAACAACTTGGTGTGCCCGTAACCATGGCAGGGGTGGGACTAAATGGCATTCGAGGGTCCCTTCAGACCCAACCCATCCTGTGATTCCATGAGATCTTCAAATGGCACTAGAAGGAACGTTGGGCATCACCCTGCGCCGTGCTCTGCGCCTGCTTTCCTCGCACCCCCGACACTGCCCGTGGCCAAGGCTGTTCAGCAAAACAACTCTCCCCGCACCCAAAAACAACCGGCGGGCAGGACGGAGCCGCCGGGCACTGCGCCGTCAGGGGAGGGGGGGAAAAAACGGAAAACATTTGTGCTAGCAGAGGATGGTTTCGATCCATCGACCTCTGGGTTATGGGCCCAGCACGCTTCCGCTGCGCCACTCTGCTGCTCCTGGCAGACATTCCTCCCGCCCCGGCTTAAAACGGAGAGCGACACGCGCTCCTCCCGTTCATACACGGACCTGTTCCTTCCCTGTCCCTGCAGCCAGCGGGGCCCGCTACAGCTGCCGTGTGCCGCAGAGACACTCGAAATATACTGAGTAAAACTAAAATACAAGGCGTCTCACCCCAGCAAGAGGAAGAACTTCACACTGAGGGTGGCCGAGCACTGGAACGGCTGCCCAGGGAGCCGTGGAGTCTCCCTCTCTTCAGACATTCACACCCACCTGAACGCGTTCCTGTGTCACCTGCTCCAGGTGACCCTGCCTTGGACTGCCTGATCTCCAGCGGGCCCTTCCAGCCCGAGCCATTCTGTAACTCTGTGAAACAACAAATGGCTTCAGCTACCCGCACATCGCCACAGGTCACCGAATTAACTAACTGAGGTACACACCACCGATGTGTCACCACAGGAAAGTGTCACAATCCAACCTGCGCAGAGACAAACGCCGCTCCGAACACCCCCGGCGGTTACGGACACGGCACGGCCCGTGCGGACCCCTGCTCCGCCCCGCCCCAGAGTGCTTTGCGCTCATTTGCATGCAGCAGCGCTATTTGCATAACCCGGGTCACACCAGATTTGGGGTCTGTCCCCCACTGTCCGCCGCCTTCTGCTCGCCAGACCCTCAGCATGGCCTGGGTGTTGTGCATGGCTGCTGCTGCTCCCGCCGGCACCACCAGCTCGTCCCACCCGGGTCACCCTGACCTTGCGGAGCCCGGGTGCTGGGGGTACAAATAGCGGCAGGCGGGTGCTTAAACTCGTGCTCGCTTCGGCAGCACATATACTAAAATTGGAACGATACAGAGAAGATTAGCATGGCCCCTGCGCAAGGATGACACGCAAATTCGTGAAGCGTTCCATATTTTTTTCTCCCTCCCATCCAGCCCTCCAAGCACGGAGGAAGCTCAGGGGTGACCTTCTCACTCTCTATGACGGGGGGGTCACACTCTGCTCCCAGGGAACAGCGACACGAGGAGAGGAGCTGCACCAGGGGAGGTTTAGGTTGCACATCAGGAGGATTTTCTTCATTAAAAGGGTGATTAAATATCAGATGGGCTGCCCAGGGTGGAGTCACCATCCCTGGAGGTGTTCAAGAAACTGGACAGGCACTCAGTGCCATGGTCTGGTTGACAAGGTGGTGTTGGTCATAGGTTGGACTCGATGATCTCAAAGGTTCAATCAATCAATGTAATTGATTCTGTGATTCTGTGACCCCCTCTGGCACCCCCCAGCTCCCAGGACCCCCAGAGACACAGCCAGGATGACAGTGGGTCCCTTACTCCTTTCCTATGGCTCCCATCCCGCTGGCCCTGACGGCACAAGGAGGGGCACTGAGGTGCCTTGGGAGGGTGTCTGACCCCGCTCAGCTCCTCACTGCACTGCGCAGAACATGTTCACCCCAAGAGATGCAGAGGCTCAGGGTTGTACCCAGGCTGGGTTCGGTTTTCCTTAGTCTGTGCACTGACTGCAGTAACAAATTCACTGCAGAGAACTGACTCACAAAGGAGAGCGTTTGCCATGACCTTTCTGGCCCTGCAGGGCCTTGCCTCCAGACTCAGACTGTTGTGCTGCCACAGAGCAGCACCTTCCTGTATTCCACCTTCTCCTCACTGTCCCCTGCTTCCTCTGCACGCAGCATGTGCAGGTTCTGGCACTGCCGAGCTCTCCTGACCACTGCATGGCACACATGCCAGTGACAGGCATTCAGTATTTCTCACAATTTCCTTGAGGATTGTCTCCCAGGATGGTTTTATTTTCATGCAGGGTGTTGTAAGCAGAGCAGTGGGACTGTGCTCCACAGAACAGCAAATCCCCCTGGGCACTGCTGAGGTGCTCCCATGACGGAAGGAGCAGTTCTTGCTCAGGAACTGCACGTTCTGCCATTCACCCTCTTTCTCCACACCGCAGGATCTCACTGCTGTGGGACTCTGTGCTGGCTACCAAAACAACAGGGGAAGATTTGGCAAAAAGAGCAGCACTGAAAGCACAGGCACAACCCAGAGTCACCAGGGGCCAAAAGGCTCAAGTTCCTTTGTCTAGAGGGTGTGTAGCAAAGCGCTGAGTCCAGATGGACTGTTTCTCTTAAAGATCTACAGCCACTGTAAGAAAAAGGAGAGTTATTTTTGGAAGGTCTTTTAGGAAGGGATAGTGCTTTTTTGGCTTTGGCATTGGGGATTTTGTTTTTATTCAGCCTGAATCCTGTGGGGTGATTGAAGCTAAATGAGGTGGATGGATGCTTTCTGAAAGAAAAAGCAGAACAGAGGCAGATGGTGAGGGGGAGAAAGTAAAAATAGGAAACACGAAACAAATATATTGTTAGAGATGCCATTTTTCCGTAGTAAAAATGCTTTCGTTTCTTGGTTTGATTGACTGTTCCTTTTTTTTTTTTTAACTTTGTTTTCTGCATGGAAGTTTTATTGCAAGTTAGGTACCACACAGCATAATTCAGTTCCTTTTTAAGATAAAAATTATTAATTCTTTTCAGGTATGACGGTAACAGATAAAAGAATGAAGTTATGAAGCTCACGTGAAAGAATTTAAATGTGATGAATCATCCAACCTCAGCAGTGAACAATAAAAGTGAGGAATTCTACTTTGGTGTTACTTGGATTACACTGCTCTGGGTGCAGTGAGAATGCAGGTCTTGACTTCATTTTTCTTAAAATCTCCTGGAATAAAGTAGTCCTGGTGTTGTATCATGAAGGCCCAATCGAGTAGGAGCTCAGTTTGGAAAGGAGTGTGCTCTCTGAAAGCATTTAACTGAGTGTCAGTTCATCTTTTATATTCTGTTCTTAACAATCCGAGGTGTTCTGAAAGCACCAAGGACTCTACACAAGTGAAGTCTCCTGCTGGAATGAATCATGTGGTGATAAACCTTGTGGTTTTCAGCTTCTTATTTTTATTTATGGAATAGTTGCTTTGAGTCTGTTTTGGGTTAGAAACAGACTGGTTACAAGACGAGAGATGGTCTTTGGGGGGTTCATTCATGTCACTGCTGTGCTGTGTCTTTTAATGGGGTGTCAGAATTGCACTGGAACATGGAAATAAATGGCTTTGTGCCAGTGTCACACCTCCCTTTTTGTCTAGACAAATTACGTGACAAATGCAAAAAGCAAAGTGAAGACTCCCTGCAGTAAGGCATTATAAAGTCCTAAATGTTAAGAGGGGTCTATAAGGGATTCTGTTCCTGGGGTGTAGGTCCTCCCACACCTGATAAATGAAGTGGTTAAAGTCTTTAAATCATGGACAATTGGAATCTGGGAGAACACCCAGTGAAAGGTCTGAACTTCCCAAGCATTCTGACAACAGACTACCTGGCCAGGTCAACTTGGTCTCTGTGTGGGTTTTAGCCTATTACACAGATACGTTAATTACAACATGAAGAAATTTGCATTGGCATTTCCAGGGAGCAGTTTCTCAATCCCATCTCACACATAAAATACAAGATAAATGGGGTACTTAAACGTGTTGCTGAGTTAACTGATGGCTCTTGCAGCAACACAGGGCATTTTGAAATGAAAATTACACTTCAGGAGGCAGAAGGCTTCTGGGGTTTGTAAGGTGCGTTATTGCCATGCTTACAGCTGGGAGCTGAACGAGAAGATTTTTGCTGTGGAAACACAGAAGCACAGTGAAGTATTCACCAGCGGAAAGGCGATAGTACAGCCAGGACTTTCAGCTGATGGAAGGGGAGAGAGTGGATTCGAGCAAAGCAGCTGTGAAACTGCTATACAAACCTCTATAAATATATACATAAATATATATGTGACCTATATAAACCTCTGAAATTCCTTCCTGCGTGGCCACAGTTTGGGATTGGGAGGAGGCAGCTCCCGCACCTGGCGCCCTCAGATCCATGTCTGTGCATTGCTGCGGGAAACAAACCTCAGCCTTCGGTGGGCTGAGAACAGTATTTACCTGAGCGCCACCGGCTGCTCCCTCAGGACGGGACCGGAGTCAATGCCGTGGTTTTACACTAAAAAGCGCTTTATTTCGCCGCTTTCTTTAAAACCGGGGCCGGGCCCCGCCCCGCCCTCACGTGATGTTCGCGCCATCAGCGCGCGCCGCCGGTCACGTGCCCGTGTTTGTCTCGGTGGCTGCCGGCGCCGCGGCGGGTGAGGGACGGACCGACACCAGCACCGACCGGCACCGACCGACCGACACCGACCGGGCGACGAAAGGGCAGCGGGGAAAGGATGTCTTCCTCAGGGGCGCTGTGAGGGCTTGTCCCCTCTCGGCCGGTGTGAGGTGGGCTTTGTCTCCCTCAGGAGCGGTGTGAGGGGCTGGTCTCCCCTCAGGGGTGGCGTGAGGCGGGAATGTGTGTATGTGTCCGTCTGAGCAGTGGCGTGAGGCGTCATTGTGTTTCTGTGTGTGTCCCAGGAGCGGCGTGAGGCGGGAATGTTCTCCCCCCCTCCCTCAGGAGCGATGTGAGGCGGGAATGTCCCTTCCCTCAGAAGCGGTGTGAGGCGGGAATAGCCCCCCTCAGGAGCGGCAATGTTCCCCTCCCTCAGGAGCNGTGAGGCGGGAATGTCCCCTCTCCCCTCAGGAGCGGTGTGAGGCGGGAATGTCCCCTCTCCCCTCAGGAGCGGTGTGAGGCGAGAATGTTCCCCTCCCCTCAGGAGCGGCGTGAGGCGAGAATGTTCCCCTCCCCTCAGGAGCGGTGTGAGGCGGGAATGTCCCCTCTCCCCTCAGGAGCGGTGTGAGGGGCTGTCCCGCTGCCCTTCACCGTGTTCCGACTGGAAGCGGCCCCGTTCTCCGCCGCTGCTGCCACGGAGAGAGCGGAGCGGGGAAGGCCTGAGGGCTGGGCGCGGGTCGGGAGCCGTCGGTGCGGGGCTGCAGGGGGTGCTGGGCTTGCCAGGAGCCGGAGGTGTCCGGCCATCAGCCCCCGCTGCGCTGGCTCCGGACGCTGAGGTACCGCCTGCTGTTCTGAGCTGCCTCTCAATAAAGCCTTTCCTTTATTTCCAGGCTCACCATGTCCCTGCCAGCAAAGAGGTGTGGAAGGCCCCCAGTATTGTCTTTTCTGGAAAAGAAAAAGAGAAAGCGAAGTCTTGATAGATGAAGGGGGAAAACGAGGATTTATGTGGCAAATCACATTGACCTGTGGCTGACACTTAAGGAAAGGTTGGATTTCAGAAACGATGCAGAAGTTGCAGGGTTTTTACTGGACATGTGAGTAGATTGTCACAATACTCCTCTTGTTGCTAATACCAAGTAAATAATTCTGGGTGTTGATACCAATTGTGTATTTTCTGTCTAGGTATGACAGCTACAACCCCTTGTCAAAAGCCCCGCTCTGTCCACTCTCTGAGGGTGTGAGGAGGATCATGGTGAAGGAAGAAAGAGCATTGTCACCCAGCACTTCTCTAACAGCAGCAGAGGGAACGTTAGTACTGTCCTCTTTTTACTTGGGAAGAGTGGATGAAATATTTTTCTTGGTACCGCTTGAAAGACTGTAGCTGATGTTTAAAAATAATGAGGTAAAAGTTATATATAAAAAAGGAAAATGAACAGCTAATTTTAGTTAAATTGAAGATTCTGAGTATCTTTCGCAAAAGATTTTCTGTCTTTGTTTTCTTGTTTGTAGAGTTGAGTACATGACACTAGCGTAGATGAAACAGAGGCAGAACTTTTTTGCAGAAGAAGTGTTTCAGTTAAGAGCTTTGGTTGTATTTGCAGGTATGACAATGATGACCAGCTGCCTAAAGAATCTGCTTGTTCTGGATTTGGAGATGTGAGAATTGTAACTGTGGAAGAAGAGCGAGAGACGCCGCGGGACTGCACCTTGGCAAGGACAGATGACACGTTAGTGATACTGTGGGTTTTTGCATGTTTTGCATTGGAAAGTATTTTGAATTGATTTTATTATCACATTTAATTTTGTTTATTAGAAACTCATATCATTCATGCTCTGCTTCATTATCTAAAAGCATCTGGGTACGTAATTGATGGTCTAGTCCTTCTGAGGCAAGAATCTGAAAGAGATATTGAAGAAGTTGTAGAATTCCTAAGAGTACAAGCGGCAAACGCAGTGACTGCCTTCCTTAATTGTGTACAAGGTTCATGAGTGAACAAGGAAATATCCAGTACTTTACATGTATCCCTGCCAGCAGTTTGGCTTCTACAGTAGTGCAGTGTCCAGGCAAGTGCAACTGCGTGTGCTTTAAGCTTTCTAAAAGAAAAATATTTCATTGTTGTCTGAGTGATGTTGCACACCAAGTGATGTGTTAAACTATCCCAAAATAGTGCCGTGCTCAGCGAGGCCGCCCCACCACTGACTGCTGGTGTCCGTTACTGCAGTGTCTTCACTAACTGGGGCATTCCAGTTGAGATCAGAGGAGCCTCCAATGGGTATGCTTGTCCATTATTTCTTCTTCAGGTTTCGATTATCCACAGCAGCGTTACTGAATAATTCATCCACGTCTTAGTTTTCTGACCTTTAAAAAGCTGTGTCTGTTAATGTGTGCAGGGAGACACAGAGGCCGTAGGACATTGCATGATGTGTCCAAACCCCTCGCTAACATGGTGAAGTATGTCAAGTACAGTGTTTGTCTGATTCTCGTCATCCACTGTGGTTTTGCTTGTGACTTTCCTGATTGTTCTTACTTTTGATTTTAGTAGGTGAACAAGGACAAGGCGAACAACTGTTCGGAAAACAGTTCTACAGCAGAGAAGAATCCTAGGTCAGGAGAAAATAAATACTGGTGCTGATGAAGCTGAAAAATTCAAGTACATTCTTCAAAACAGCATTTTTCTCTGGCCCTATACTTTTAGTTTGGAGTGCAGCAGTAACTGAATTCCTGGGACTGATTTGATACAGGTGAGACAGAGGGTTTGTGTTTAACTGATTGCTTATTTCAGCCTTCTGAGAGGCGAGAGATACAGTGAAAAATTGTTTGGTGTGAAAACAACTTTGTTGCCGTAAAAGGTAAGGCAGTGAGGCTTTGGAACAGTCTCATGATATCACTGTGGAGATTCTGAATCCCACCAGGTAGGTAAAACGCTGGACAAATGATGAGGCACGTACACAGTGGTAATTGTACAAGGCTGGGGAACAACAGCTGCCTAAGGATAGGGAGAGTCAAAACTAAGAGCAGTTTGAGACAGGCATCCTAGGGCGTGCTGTGGTATTTCAGGGAATATTTACCTGCTGGGAGTAGTTGTACAACCTCACTACAAGGAGAAAGGTTTGTGTTCCAGTGCCTGAACACCACATCAGTGGTGACACTGTTGGGTTTGTCTCTCACTCACAGGAAAGCGGTGAGGTGGAGTGGTGATGTCGCTGAGGTTCTTTCTGGCTGTGGGATGTCCATACAGGGGTCAGGTCAGTTGCCCAAAGTCCTGTTGGCAGCTGAACTTCGATCTTAAAAGTAGGACCAAACTCAGTTGCTAACTCGGTGTTTTTAGAAATCTGGGCAAATGGAAAACAGTGAGTTTTCTTCAGACAGGAAGAGTGTTTATGTTAATGTACACTTTTTTATTTTCAAAGGTGTGGTACTGCACTTCCTATCGAAGGGAGGTGATGCAGGCAGGTATTTCCTGCTTTCCAGGCACTTGGGTGTCACGTTTTCCTGTTGCTGTTTTGGGCTTTACCAAATACGTCTTTTCATTCTGTGCTTGTGAGGGTCAGGAAAAGAACAAGGTTTTGTTGTAGGTGCTTTATTGGCACATTCAGAATTAATAGTCATAAAGCAGCTGTTGTGTTCTAGGCATTTTACTCTTGAGTCCAGTTTTAGTTTGGCTAAGCAGTAACGATTAAGGAGCTGCACACATCAAAGGCAGTGGAGGAAGAACACAAATTCTGCTTCATTGGTGGCTTTGTTTGGTTTCTGGCTTAGTTTCGGAGTCTTGCCCAGTGACATCGGCTTTCAGCAGTTGATGTTGTAGAGAATTAAGTTTATGGAGGAATAGTGAGGGAGTCAAGTGACTTCAAGATTCCTGCCAGGTGAAATGGTACGGCTTTTAGAGTTGTGGCTGTTGTGAGGAGTTGGCATGCTGGTATAACAGGAAATTCCGTACAGAAATTCTGATTTAAAGTGGCATTAGCAGGGCAAAGCCTAATGGAAGGGTCACCAACCCACGTCCGGTAAGGTTCCTGAACACATTCACTCCTTCTCCATTGCTGCTTCTGTAATTAGCTAACAAGTTTAACATTTGAAATTTAGCCAGGCTAGTTCAAAATTATTTTTCTGGTTTACATGTAACAATTAGAAAACTGTCAAAGCAGATGATAAACAATTTTTTAACAGATACCATTTGTTCTAACATTGAAGAGTGATGAGTCAAAGTAGTTGAACAGGGTTTTTTGGGGAATTTGAGATTCTTTTACTGTTGTAGTAGTTGAATTATAGGGATTCAAAAACTCCTTTACCTGTTTCAATAAGACAGATTCTCATGACAGAACTGCCCATGGCAGGGGATTGCAAGGAGATGATCGTTAAGGTCCCTTCCAACCTGAACTATGCTGTGATTCTATAAACCGATTTTCCTGGGATTTGATTATGAACTGTATCTTTTCCCCCCCCCCTCAATTCAGTAAAAAATGAAACAGAATACAAATACAAAATATATACTCAAAGTGCCACAGCAGTTTGGCAAGGAAGATGGAAGCTTGTAGGATGAGTTGGTGTCAGTCAGTAGCAAATGTTGAGTTGGGAAGCCCCAACTTTGTTGAAGGTTTCAGCCTGTCCCTCCTAAAGTGGCAGTGGCAGCACATTTTATAATTTCCTCATGGCTGTGGGACTTTGCAAGACTCTGCATTGCAGAACTTCTCTTCATCTTGAGTAATGTGTTTTCTGAAAAGCCGTGTGATTGCTGGCCAGACAAGGCCGTTGTAAACTGTAATTCCCTTGGAAAGCAAATAAACAACCTTGAGGGAAGGTCCAGCCAGCTGTTGATGCTCGAGACTTACCGTGACAAAGGTGAACACCTGAGGAGTTCCTTAGCCAGCAGGAAAGTAAAATTTAAAAGGAAAAGGGGAAAAAAAAGCGCCTTATAAATGTAACCTGCTTGGTAGGACAGCTTTCTGTGCTCTCCAAACAAATAGATTTTCAGTGCTTTGTTTTGACTGGTTGCAATTTTTAATTGGCCTAAAAGATTCTGTATGTGCTGGTTTTGATCTTTCGTGTTCACAGCTTGTTTTTAATTAAAGAAAGAAAAAAGAAAAAAAATTCCGAAACAACCACCCCCCACCCCGTCAAACCACAATCTGTGGTTATTTCACTAATCTGACTTCAAAGTGACTGTAACACAGCTTTTCCTTGCAGAAAATTGAGTGGTTAGTCTAAGACAAATAATTTACTTTATTGTAATGCTGAACGTTGATTTGTGTTTCACTGCAGTGAAGCCTCTGTTTATACACCATAAAAGCTTAAGATGTTGGTCTCTTTGTGTCTTGCACGTGCAAAAGCACAAATGCATTTTCTGTGATACTTCCTCTCATTTCCAAGGTAGAAGATTGTATTAAGGCAATGCACTTGCTAGACATACCTAGTGAAACAATATAAACTTCGTGTTGAGGTATTTGAATGTCGTGTTGTAACTGTTGTTATTGTGTTGCTTTTCAGGGGGAGCAGCAAGAAGAAAATCAAGCTCTTATATTACAACACAGGGGCAGTTTTTAGTCCATTTTGATTTTGCTGTGAGGTTATTGTGAACTGTAAGGAATTCCTGTAAGTTGAATGAAATTCCATGTTATGTGGTGAACAGCACATTAAACTTATTTACGTAAAATTTTACTGTGTTATGTCAATGTTAATAAAGTGTGTGTAGTGGATTATTTCCCTGTGAGAGTCTGTAGAGTTCTCTGAGGGGCAACAAAAAGGGACAAGCCAAAGTGCTCATGATACTGCTCAAACTTAGTCAGAATTTAATAACTTTTTGTAGGTTATGTTAATGACTAAGTTCCTTGCATTTTATTTAAAACTCAAAAGGGTTAAGATAGAAACAGCGTTCTAATGTCAGTTGCAGGATCAAGTGTGCTTCCCTCTGAATGTGTTTCTTGGAATGCTTTTCCTTAGGGAACAAATTTAACGTATCCCATATTTAGGAAGGCATTTGTGCAGTTGATTGATGCCCTGGAAAACGCTGGGTAGAAATGCCGGGTTACAGATTGCGTTGTGTCGGTGCCCTCAAAAAATGAGTAATTGAGATCAGCTACTCTGGTGCTTATCTAAATATCTTCTGTGATTGAATCATTTGATCTCTTGCTTCGGCTTTTGATACTACGAAGGCTGATAAAGGAGCTGATACGTGATGCATCTTAATTATTCTGTAACAGATGAAATAAGAGGAGTACGTTCAGTGACTGAAGTTGTACAGAACGGCGTTGGCAGTTCTGAGTCTGTTCTGTGGTTACCAAGAGTGAGTAATCCTGGAAAGGTTTCACCGAGCGGCTGAGGTTGGTACAGTTGTGTTCAGTGTATGGTTGTCAGAAGCGCAGAAACTTCCAGTCCTCTGGTTTGAACATTTTTTTCTTTAACCGCACACTTGCGTAAGCTTTCAGGTCTTGATCTTACAGTATGCAAGCCAGCTGGGCTTTCCCACCAACTTACACTAGAACAGCCTCTGTGGGGAGAAATTCCCCTAATTAGGTCATTATACTTTGCGTTCAGTTTTTAAAATGAGCTGCTTCACTGGCTAATAAGAAACTGCTGTTGCTCCTAAATATTATCTTGATGCTTTTGAAGTATCCAAATTCAGTGTTGCTTTATAAACAATAGATTTTTCTCCAAATGTTGCACAGATAAATCTTAAAAAATAAAAATAGTTGAGAAGCTAGTTCTTTTGAGGCTTTCCTAAAATGCCACTTCCTCTGTATTTGTGCTCTCTCTTTGCAATTTTTTCTTTGACTACCAAACATTCATTCATGTAAATAACTCAGTTTGGCTCACAGAAGAAGTATGACTGGTGACACTTACTCTCACTGAAGTGTCTTTCAGGGCTCTCAGATTTCCGATTGTCGCTGTCATTACAGTGAGAAGGGAAGAGAACTCAGCCTTCAGTTACATTTTCCTCCAAAGGCTTCAAGATCAGAAGAATCTGCAACTGCACCGTATTCTCAGCCAGTTCAGCCTCTTTCTTGTGCCTTTTTGAGTGCACGCTGCAAATATTTATATTATTTAACGACTTACTGTTATGCAAATGGGCTAATACTGCCAGTACATGATTTGTTGAGTTGCACTCACTATGTAAATTACTGCTGGAATGATTTTTCTCGTTCATAGTACTGGAATATAGCACAATTCATCCCTTACTGAGGTTTCCCCCAACCCTCCCCTTAGACTGGCACTTCATGCTGGAGAAAAGAGAAAGCAGACTTCTAAAAATTTCCTTTTGTAATGTTACAGCGTGACAGATGATATATTTGGGTTGCTACATGAGCATATGCTTTTGAGTATCTGACTTTTGTAGAGCAGAATATTATCGTTATTATTTTCCGGTAAAGTTAGCAGAATGGTGAATGGAAATGATTGTGAAACAAGGTTCTTTCTTCTGCCAAGAACGATGAGCAGTGGCTCTGCTGTAGTCCAAATGGCCAAGTAAGGCTTTCTGCTCCTGTTGGTCTGTGGGAATTGTGGAACCTGACTATGTTCAGTTGTCAGAACTAAACCCATAAGAATTACTTACCCCCTATTCCAATGATACATTAAAAATGTACATTTAGGAGAATTTCTTTAAGCAGAATCGGAGGTTGTGCTGTTGGCAATACTGAACAGTTATGCATAAACCCATAATGTTAAATGAGAATTTTCTGTAGAGATTGATAGTGAAAGGCAGATAGTAGCTATAAAAACACTGAATTTTGGTTTTGTTTGGTGTTTGTAAAGTGGACTTACTGTGCTGATTGGTTTCCTTACAACTGTGGATCTATCAAATCCTTTGAAATGTGAGTATTTACGTACATAAACTGGGAAACTCATCCAAATAAGGGCAGTTCTGTGTTGAACTTAAACTTCAAACCATTAGTTACAGAACTGAAGTTACAATGCACCACTTTTCATAGTACTGACTGTATCTTCCATTCCTTTGCCTTTACAAGAAGCAATTTTCTAAAATCACAATAACTACAGCTGTGCTCTTAGCTCACATAATGTAGTATCACTTGTAAACTTCGTGTGTCTTGCTGAGGAAAGGTGGTCTGGCCTATATTGTGGTTTACTTTTGTAGTAAAAAACCCTACAAAACAGAAGGAATAATTGATTCAAATAGCTCTTGCAGATGTCTTGATGAAATAAGGAGTTTTGCAGATGGGCACAGACACTGGAGAGGGGAGTAGAACTGAGGTGAGATACTGGAATAGGGTGCTTAAAGAAACAGTGTTTCAGTGCCCTGTTTTCCTGCCATTTCAAGCGGCTGTTCAGTTCTTTGGCTCTTACTCTGAATGCTTACAGGTCTGTAAAGCTTGATCAGACAGTCAGGAGGAATGCTGCACTGACGCACATTATTTAAGAATATACCAGGGGTGCAGGAGCCTGGCTTTATTCTGAATTCTTCAGGCTTGGCACATGATCATGGTTTTTATCTTGTGGTAAAATTGAAATAAATTTGAAATAGAACTTTTATAAGCCGTGATCATTTGCCTGATTTAAACATACGATATACTATCATCAGTGTGATGATGCTTGTTAATACTTTTGCAAGAGGCTTTCATGTCCTGTGCCTGTTAGTGAGGAGTCCTTTGGGCTTCTAAATGAAGGCACCCCAAACAAGTTTCAGCTGCGTGTCATGTTGAGCATGTTCACTGCGGCAAATACTGAGCAGTGGATGGCAGGAAGGAGAATGCATCAAAGGAGGAATTCCAGAGGTAGGAGAAGTGGCGTTTCAGCTTGAGATGTGTAAATGAAATGTGGGTCAGAGAGGAACGGTGAACCTGAGCATTTTTTGTGGTTTGAGTGGTTACCTGTATCAGGATGAGGCTGCTTCCTCTCTTTTCCCTTGTCTCAGCAGAAGCAATTAACTTCATTTATAATTCCAGAGAGATTCCTTACCACTGCAGCACTCAGAGCCCCGGCAGTGAGGATTGTGGTTTCACAGTGCTGAGGATTCCACAGGTAAATTGGACACTTCTGAGATCAGGTAGAGCTGATAAGTGTGACAAGGTACATCTTCACCGCCTCACTTAGGTCACAGAGCAATACTTTTTTCCTGTAGTTCTTGTGCATAAATATAAAACTGATGTGCAGTTAAGGTGCCATGATGAGTCTGCTCTACTCAGTGGTGTTTGTAATGGTGCTCTGTACGCAGCGGTCAGTGGAGCTGTACCCAGAGACTGCCCAGGCAGAGGGCAAGTGTTAGTGTGTGCATGTGTGTACACACACAGACCCACTCCCAGTTTATTTTATGAGATCTTAAACTAACATGGATTGAAGGGGACCTCTGAAGGTCATCTCCTCCACCCTGCTCCAAGCGGGGCTGACTTCAGGTTTGGATCAGGTTACTCAGAGCCTTGGCCTTCTGAGAACCTGGCTGTTTCATAAAACCTTGGATCCAGAATGGTTTCATCTTGCACTGCTGGTTCCATTTTTAAGTCCTGATCCATGGCTTTTAAGATATGTGACCTGACAGTATGGGAACCCTTAAAATACGTTCGTGTGGGCAACTTAATAATACAACTAGGGACAATTTCTGAATTGAATGGCTTTGTCTGTGCTGGGTAACAGTGTGTGCGTGTGGAGATGTTTTAAGGTGTATCACAAAGACCTTTCTGCCCCTGGCTTTAAGACAGGATATGGTCTGAAGGAGATGACCACAGGCACTGTGTTAAGTGGACTTTATGTGATTTCTGTTGTGTAAGGTGTTTGTAAACATTTCCTGTCTATCGTAGCAAAAATACTTTGGTAAGTGTGTGTGCAGTAGGTAGAGACAGTGAAAAATCGGGGTCTCTCATATGGACATACGTTGCTATTTAACTTAGCTTTACATTGGTTCTTTGGCTTCAGTCAGGCTAAGTGAAAAACTGCCTATGGTTTCCTAGGAAAATGTTGGGGTTAGATATTTTAACTAGAGAAGTAATTGTTTTTCAAGATAGTCTGTTCTTTTCTGAAGTTAGTGAGTACTCCTGTTCTTTATCTCCACATCCTTGGAATATTTGTTAAATCTCATCTTTGCTCTTCCTGGTTCTCTGCACAAATTTCTTTCCTCTCCTCTATGCTCCTTCTTGGATGGTCAGCCTTGGTGCAGACATCAGAAGACATTTCAGCAGAAGAATTTCATCAGTGTTTGTAAGCTTTGTTTAAATAATCATTTCAAAGCACTTTTTGACATGACCTATTTTTCAAATGAACACAGTAACACTAAGACAAGAAGTGCTATCTTCAGTGGCAAAAACCAAAATCCTATTTTAGTCAGATTTTTTTGCATTTAAAAAAATCCATCACAGGATAAACTCAACCTGGCTTTGACCATGGTACAATAGTGTTGAGCTTGTGATTCAGGTGTTGATCCGGGATGACTTAAACTGAGTCTCTACAGAGCAGCTCTGATCATTCTTGTGCTGGTTTAAATCCCAAACTAGATAAAACTACTTGGGGATAATGGAGTGCAACATATTTAATATATCCCAGTGACTTGTCTTTCCTTTTCTTTTCCAGAAGGGCAGATGAAAGTACAGGTTGCAGTAGCTAATTCTCATAGGTGAAAATGATTCTTGTCTGTTACATCCTGATTCAGTGTCTTGTGTGGGCTTACAGCCATGAGCTTGGGTACGATTTGAGCAAAAACACCTCACCGGGTTGTGCTTTGGTTGTGAACTGTGCTATAAATTAAGACAGCTGCAGGTGTGTTTGTGAATGTGTAGGAAAAATAACTGCTCCTGTAATTCATGTAGCTGTTGTCTTCCCACATCTAAAACAGTCCTAAATCAGCATTTTTAAAAAGTCTGGTCATAAGAGAAAGATTTGCATAACTTTATTTCAGGGTTGGTGAATTATAAATAAATATAGGAAATGCAGGAATAAGGTATTTTTCCTTCTTTTGTGGATAGCTTCCAAAAGGCATAGCCAGAAGAGGATCTCTAAGGGAAGCCAAGAAGTGCTCTGGTGAATGTGCAGAGTGTTCCTGTCAGGCCCCTATTCCAGGGCTGTGCAGGGTGACAGTGGCCCTGGGGTGGAACGGGAGCTCCTTCAGCTGCTGCTGCTGCTCTCCCCTGTTCCTGCCCGCTCCTTCCAGCCCCACCCCGGCCTCTGGCAGCACCGCGCTCTGTGAGTCCGTGTGGTACCTGGAGACAGAACTCACTAAACACACTCTCTGAAGGCTGGTGTCTTTTTTCTATTTTTTATTCCTGTCATTTCTCTCCTGTGGTTTGCTCACAGCAGCACCAGCAGCATCTGCTGGCACCAGCGGGGTGTTGTGGGACTGGGAACCGGTGGCAAGCCCAGGAAATGGCACTGCCACTGCAAGCCTGGCATTGAGCTGTGGGCTGAGCATTGATCTGTGACATCAAACACCTTTTCACCTTCTAGTCATGCATAAAAGCACTGAGGGAAAAGCTGATTCAGCTATTTCAGTTATTATGTCAAGTTATTCTGGGATCTTAGGCAAATAATACCTATTTTAGTGACAGATTTGAAGCCTATTGAGCATTAGAAATAGGATATTAAGGGTTTAACTTAAAATTATGAGCTTCCAAAATGCTGATTTTAAGGACTTTTTTCTTCATTTGCCTGTTCTGCCTCATGCCTTCCTAATACAACCAATAAAACAACTGTAAACGGGTATTAAGAGGAAAAAAACTTTGTGAGGATACTTAATAGATGTTTTCAATTCAGTTGTTTCAAATTTTGATCACTTTTTGATCTCAGATCTTTGTGGTGCAAAATGGCAAAGGTGAGTTCCAAACTGCAGGGCAGTATTGATGTATTTAATGGTGAGGTGACACCAGGTGCTCTCAAAGAGGGTGAGTTTTGTGTTTAAAATTCTGTAGTTGGAATTGCAAGGAAAAAGTATTATTAGATACAAAAATGTTTCTCTTTTGGATGCCCAGTGATCCTCTCTCCTGCTTACATCCATTGTAATCTTGTTTTATTCAGTTACAGCTGTGAGTGATGTTTTTCTTCCCCTCTCATGTACTAAAGCCCTGCCTCTGCAATTACTGCAACTCTTTTATTGGGAAAAATAGCCTTTCAGTCTTTTCTTACAAGGAAGAAAATGAACGGAATGACATTTTCAGCTGCATTTACATGTTTGGCTTTGTGTAAAGACGAACAGAATCACAGGTGTCTGATTTTCAAAAAGAGTTGATAAACTGGACGAAAAATGTTATCTGTGGAAGAAATCGAAGACTGATACTGGTTTTAATTATAGGAAACATGTTCTTACCTTTATTTGCTTTTTTCTTTAATCAAAATGGAGCAGCAATCAAAGAATGAGAATGCATGAATCATGTGACGTTACAGAAACACATTTTGTTGTACGAGGGCTGTTGGAGTAAGAGAGTTTAAAAGCCTCTGAGGCAGTGTGCTGCAGTTGGGGTGTTGTCATACTGACACAAATTCAATTTATAATGCTGCCTTCAAAGGTTGTCCAGCCTGAGAGGAGGCCAGAGCCCCCTGCTTTGAAATTAAGATGCCTTTATATTGAGCAGCATTTCTCTTAAAAGCTGCAGAAAGTAAAACACACAGCAAAAACTCAGGCCCAAAGTCAGGCAAGAAGACCATCACTGGCCCCAAACTCGCAAATGAAATAATTTCTGGAGAGCTCTGTACCAGTATATGACCAGAAATGCATTGAACGGTATGTCACAGGTCAGTTTGCAGAATTGTGCTTACATCAATAATCAATTTGATTCCTGCAAATAACTTCTTACTAAGTGTTTTCTGGGGAGGCAAAGACA
>VYZT01013423.1:133999-169578 GCA_013400735.1 Pomatostomus ruficeps | reverse complement strand
CCCTGGGAAGCTGTATTCCACCTCAGAGAAGCAGAGAGGATTACAGGCTGCAATAAGGAGGTCATGCTGAGGGCCTTGAAATCTGCACCTGAGCAGAGTCACACAAATGCCTTCCCCGAAAATTTTCCTGGGCCCCTGAACTCAATGGAGCTTGATACCAGATATCAGTGTGCACAGGATCAAGCACTAGGAGTGCCACTCACTGATTATGGCAATGGTTAATGTAAGAGGTTAGAAATGAGGGAAATTTTAAACCTGGAGACTAGAATAGATGCCTGTCTTATCATACCATTCAATTTTGAATATTGTTTGCATCCCACTAACATCCTTAGAGAATACCAGCCTTATCCTGGTGTGCAGAAAAGCTGGAGAAAGAAACATACAGCTGGAATCAGAAAAAGCTCTAGTTTTTCATTTAGAGAAGCTACTATGTCCAGAAAGTTTTATTTATTTAATTTTTTAAAAGTCAGACTCAGCTTATGTTTCTAATATAGTATTTTGCCACTGGGCAGGATCTAGGCATGCAGATTATTTTACACTGTAAGTATTGTACTGAATGCAAAGTTCCTCCTAAGGAGCTCCATCTGCCTAAAATACATCCTCATAAAGCAGACCTTCAGCAAACAGGCCATTCTTATCACATATTTTGTTTCACAGCTTGCAGCAGCCTAGAGCCATGGGCCAGCCCTGGTCCTGCCTGCTGTCTGGAAGCAAAAGGTTTATATTAACATCTGTCAAGGTAAATCTCAGCACATATTCCCAAAGGCATTTTGATGCTTTACACAAATTTGAGTCTCCCACCTTTAACATAATCACACCTGCTTCTCTGCAAGATTAACCTTTTCATTTTGCAAGACACAGATGAGATGCTGCTGCACTAAGGCAGCTGGCCAGGTGGGTACAGACTGTGTGAAGTCATCCACCATGTGGTTTTGGACTAAGCTTGCTTTGTGTATCTCAGTACTCAGTGAGTACAAAGGGTTCCTATCTCTGGTCTGTGGTTCAAACACATCTGCTGAAGCAGAAGATGATTTCTGAGCTCTTGGTGAACTTTTGGAGCACCAACTTTGTGGTGAAAGGGCAGTAGGTGGTTTTCGTTCTAAGTATGAGAAATAGGGAACTACATTCATCTAAGCCTGAGGCCAGCATAATTCACTCTACATTTGCAATTCAGGCACAGCTCTGCCTACATTTCCTGTAAACCACCCAGAGTCTCCTCCTCCCATCCAAAAGTTTTTCAGCTCACCTCTTGAATTTGTAGATTAAAAAAACAGCCAAGCCCACAAACACCACAGACAACAACATCAGCATTGCCGAACTGCTGTGGCCCGAGCTGGAATCCACAAGGGGTGCTGCAGGAGGAAAGGCACAGTGTTACATTTGCGGGATATTACAAGGAAACACATTAACTACCCAAGTATTGAACTCAACTCTGTCTTTGTCACACCTGCTTTATCGCTACTGCATGGTGCACGCTGGTTTTGGCAAGACCAATCAGTAGGAAACAAATTGGTTCTGTTGTCCTTCAAAAGTCAAGGCCCTCTTTCAAGACAGTGCAGTCTAACATCCCCGAGTGAAAAGGCATAGTGGGCCACGCTTAGATGAATGTCTGATCACTCCTCTGTTAACATGCTGGGCTATTACTTTTCAGGTTTTTCCAGGTACTGGAGTGGAAATGAATTTCATGAAGCGTGGCTTAATACATATCTATTCCCCTTTGGAGAAGATACCTTAGAGCATCAATGAACAGCACAACTCCCATCTTCCAAGGATATTCATCTATCTCACATGTGACAGGGATCTACTCTTGTGACAAGCCTCAAGGTCCATCCTTGTATAGGACCTTAGAGACTTTTAAACTGAGCCAGTTTTCATAATGTGGAGGAGCCCAAAGCAATAACCGTGGACCCAAGCACACAATACATTATAATATTTTGGAGATTTTGATCCTTGACATTTTGGCTGGGCTAAATACAGTATATTCCTATACCTTGTTTATGTAGCTATTCCAAGAGCTCATCAGAGCACACCATCTTAATGGCCTGAGCACTGTGCTGAGATCAAGTGTCTGATGAGAAGTCTCTAATGATGCACAAATGATTATAAGTAGCAGCTGAGTGTTTCTCATTCTGCATAAATATTTGGCTTTGGTGTTTTACTATTCTCTATTCTTTTTCTGTCACCCTGAAGATAGGGACAAACTCATGCAAATAGAGCCAGTTCTGATTTCACTGCCAAATTTCCACACCTAACAGTCTGATCCTGCCAGTATTCTGCTGCAAATACTACTGACTCTTTTGCGGAAAAAACTGTCATTTCATCCAAATCAGAACACTTTGGGAATGGTCATGAAACAAACTCAGCACCTGCACCCTAAGGCTGCAAGAACAGCTGCAAAATGTAAGCTAAATGCCGTGCCTTGCTAGAACCAAGCCAGATTCTGGAGAATTCCAGCCACCTGGAAACCTCAGACATCATATCATATTCCCAGTTTTGCAAATTAATCAATTCCAGGCTACTCCTGTTAGTACCTGACTCACATTCCAAAAGAGCAGTTAGAGAGTGAAGGTTAAAAGGCATTACCTGTAGGGAAGGCCATCAGCCTTGATTTAGCCCAGCTCTTGGCTCTCTGAGAAGAAGCTGAAGTGTATTATTGTGGGATATGAATCCCAATCTTTCAGAGAGGCTATCAGCAAGGGCACTTGCCAAGACCCCACATTTCAGACAATTGCAAGGGCAGTCATAAAAAGCAAGGGCAAAAATAAATCCATCACCTCCTTTGTAACCATCACCGTCTCATCAATAGCTGAGAGCTTCACACTAGGCTGGTTTAAAGTAAAGGGAGTGACAAAGCTTAAAGTGACTCTATGTTACTTTGTGCAGAAATAGAAATAGGTAGTGTTGAAATTTAAATAAATTCTAATTTGTAAAAGTCAATATTCAGGAACATATTCTCTGTAAGAGGCCTAGATCCTTTTCTCATGAGTACCTTACCCCTTTACAGCCTCTTCGTTAGTCATAACAGTAACGAGCTGTTTGCTATAAAGACTTGATCCAACATCTGTGAAACTTAGTAATATCCCACTGAATTCCACAGGTGCTCAATAAGGACTTAATAGAACACCATTCACCTGGTTTTCTAAAACACTTGAAAAACACCAATGCACTTGTTAATGAAGCCACAGGGAAGTCTTACAAGGTACTTTTTATACTTGTACAAACTGGAGCATGAAGATGCCCCTGATGGGTTGGTTTGAACACTTCCTGCTTCTACCAAAATGTCTCAGTTGGTACATATCCCAGTGCCACACATCAAACTGTGAGTGCCCTGATGCGGAGTGATTCTCCTGGGGTTGTCTGAAGCCTCAGGAGAACCACAGCTGTGCCTGTGACCCCACACTCACCTAATGTTAGCTGAGTAACATACACAACCACTTCAACACCAGGCTTCAGTTCAAACTGGACCAGGTTCTGGTTGAGAGCATTAAAAAGGATTTCCACCACCTGATGAAATGAAAAGAGATGCAAGAGTTACAGTATTGAAGATGGCAAAGTCTGGAGAACATTCAGGAGTACACAAAGCCCATGAACAGTGGCTGACATCTCATACTAGCTTCAGCAGAGCCTGAGGAAGTAGAGAGAAATGCACATGTGCTTTAGGTGGAACTGGATGTCATTGCATATAAGTCTCCCCTACAGGACTTTTGAGACTCTCACTGCATATTATTATCTCTCTCCTGGGAAGCAAACCAAGAAGGTTAGCAAATTTTTTTTTTGGGGGGGGGGGAGGCTACCAGAAAGGGAAAATAACTAAGGGCCTGCCTTTTCACCTTCCACAATATCCTTAAATTTTGATCAAATGCGTTTGGAAATCACTAACATATTGGCCTTTCATTGGTAGATAATGAAAGTAAATTAGGCAGTCCAGACCTACATTCCTTTATTCCCATTGATCTTGGCATGTAGCTTCTATTTAAATAGACTGTTGGGGATGAGACAATCCAGTTTTTAAGGTCAGTGGAAAATTTGCCATATTTCTCCTCCACTTACAAGAGGGGCCTTGGACCGAGTATACCAGAATTGCTGAGCTGGGAGATCAGCAGCCCAGCGCTGATGTGTTATTTGCTTGCCCCAGAGTACACACTTGGCACATCACCCTGGAGACTCAGTTTGGTAATGCCTGATCTCCACAGAGTAGTTCTGACGGACAGGGCACAGCTAATGAGTAGTTCTAATGACCTACTCTCCAGGCAGAGCTCCTCAAGCAGAAGGCAACAACAGGTGCCAAAAGTACAACTGAGTAGCCTGTCAACTAAAATTAGAGCACTAGAGCTTCAGGCCTCATGGTCAATTAGTCAGAAATCTAATTGAGATGTCAGCATAACACTGATATATGAAATATTGACACAACAGCTTGTTCAGAAGGAGTTTTAATACTGGTAGATCCTACTGAACACAATGGAATTTAGTCCAAGAACATCCCTCCAAAAAGCCTTTCAAACCTTCCCACCCCAGTGCGTCTCTCCTGCACACTGACCACCATAAATTTAAGAGGCCAGCTTTGATAACTCCTAGGGCAAAAGAACTGCTCTGCAGGGATTGACTTTATGCAGTGGGTGACAAGAACTTCCACTGAACTCACCAGTCCTCTGAATTGTTTAATGTTTGATCCAAACTTCCAAGAGTTACTTGGCGGTGGGCTCACCCATAGTTTGCATGCTGTAAAAATGCTGCATACAAGAACATTAGCTAGAGCCAAGCAGCCTTTCCAGCAGTACTTCACTCCTTTGCCTTTATAGACCTGATTTAATCACTTGGTAATTCTAACATGAAGGCTTCAGCAGCCTAGTGCTGTTGTTCCGAGCTCTTTCCTTGCCTGCATATCACTGTTGCTATTCATCACCGTAATTACCTATTTATCTAAATGGATGGATATTGTAACTTCCAAATATAGTTTGCACAGGCCATTCACTGCTGCAGAAAAAAAAAGAGAGAGGTCTTGTTTTGGTGATCTATGAGCTGAAGAGCCTGATTTATTTTTAGTAAACCTCAGTATATTATCTTGCTGCTTTGGCCTCCCTCTATTAGCATTCCTCCAGGGAGTAGAGGGAGTACATATTCAAGGTTCCTTTGGCCATAACTACTGTAAAAAGGACACTGCACTGATTTAGGAAGAATCTCTGCTAGTGGTAGACTGTGACATATCTCAGTGAAGTATTAGAAAATCCTGGTTTTCCTCTGAAAATAATTTTCTTTAACACCATAAACTATACTGCCACAGTCCCAGATGCATCCATTTCCACCACACTTATTGTAAGTACTTCCAGTGCTGCGCAGCTTCAGGGGCCCATCTGCAAACAATATGACAGGAATAAATGTTCCATGAATCCTTCTTTCCTTACTTGCTCCAGATCAGCCTCACTGCTTTTCCTCCTCTCCGTTGTGTTTTTGTGGGGCAGTATGAAGAGCTCAGCAGAAGTAGGCAGCCCAGGGAACACAGCTACCAAGATCTGTTCATCAGGGATACCAGTCACCTAAGAGGAAAAGGAAAAAACGGGGTCTCTAGCTGCTATTTTGTTACTTATGTTTCCCATTCACTTCCAGAAATGGTGCTCTCATCAATTTGTTATTTTCCAGTTCCACTGTAGTTGTCATCGTCCTAATGAGCTATTCTGCCTATTTGGTGGGTGAGAAATTGACCTTCTGCTATAGATGCACTCTGCTTCCTTTCTAGAAGTGGATGTAGGTTTGACAACACTCCTGGGCCCAAGGATTTCAACCCAAAGTCCAAACCTAGCATGTCTCCAGATCTGAATGTTCCATATACTCCTCTTCGCTATGAAAGAACAACTGGCCAAAGTCAGATGCAGAGGGTCTGTTGTGGATCAACCACTGGTAAATGTGCAACTAACAGGGACACTATGCAGAAAAGTGCCTGCAATCACCTTCTGTGATCAGGTTATGGGGTTCCACATTTGCCATACACGCAGAGCAGTGTCCCCAGAGGGAGACTTTACTTCTGGGGCTGATCAGGAGCACTGTGCTTGGAGCTGCTCAGTTTTCTGACCAAGAGTACCTGGCTCTCATAGCTGCCTTCAGCAAGGCCTGCCCACCGAGGCTGCTGCCCTCGCTCCCCAAACCCAAGCTGTGCATCCTCAGCAGGGCAGGAAGCCTCCCCTCCCTCAGAAACACTCTGAGGTTAACTCCATTAGCTCTCTGGTCCTATCCCACCTCCAACTCCATGGCCTCACTCCAGAGCTGAAATGTACCAATGGGGCAGCCCGTTCCTGCTGGGATATACCAGCACGCACTTCTACGAGATTTCTACTGCTCTCTGTAACCATTCACAGTTACAAGCTAATTCATTATTTTTGTCCCACAAGCTTGATTCTGAATAGAGTAAAAGGGAACAGAAGTTTCAAACAATAAACTTAGTATTTTCCCAGGATGAAAAAACAATCAAGGAAACTCTTATAGACTGTAAATCTTGAGTGGGCTGCAGATGAGAAAAGCTGAGCAGGAATGTACTTTCCCAGTAAAAATAATCAGCCTCCATTTCTAAGAACAGCTGTAGCTAAAGCAAAAAAACCCCAACAAGATATGTTTTTGGCAGAATGCAAAACACACACAAGCTTGTCTAAATCTAGCTCCTAATTTCACACAAAACTGAAGTCTCTGACTATTTGATAAGTTACTCTGTCCCCTTTCCTGCAAGAATATGAGTACTAGTTTACATATTCTAATTAATCCCAAAGGAAGATTCAGTATCTTCCACCTACAGAAGTCTTTCTTTATCCTGTATTTTAAAGGTAAGTTTATTTTGCCTCTGAATCCTCATTTTTTACCCCAGTTGGAAAGGGAGTAGAGCTTTAAAATGTTCACCAGTTGCTACATTTAACTGCATGTGGAACTCCTAACTATCAGGAAGAGATAAAAATATCTTCCTCGTGTATCCAGAATACTACAGTGTCTGTCTTCAGCTGAAATGGATCAGCTGTTTAACAACACACAGTAACACTAACCAAATATTTGGAGTAGAAAACAGTAGATACTGTCATATCAATTTGGCAAAATAAGAATAATGATCATATTATTACAATCTAGAATTTGCAAAATCCGCAGCAATATTAAAAGCTGAAAAGCACACATAAATATTAATAAAAGTAATTGCAATATTTTCACAAAATCAGCAATATAGTTTGGCTCTGTAAGAAGATCCAGCATATTAAGAAGCTTTTTAATGATAGTTTCATCACTGCTGTTCTTACACTCTTTTAAGCTAGCATGTCAAAAAAGTGCATGTTTTAACAGCCTCATCAGTGTTAGAATAGACAAGGAAGGAGATGCTCACCTGTGCTAGTGCTCTCTTGATGACTTTGCCAATGTCTTGTCTCCACTCAGGGATGTCAGGGTTATGGTAGTCCAAGTTGGGAGAAAATGACAGGAGCTGAGATTGGAAATACTCTGGAATAGGAAAAGTATTCGTGAGAATTAAATGGGCAGTGTTCAGGGTGCAGACAAGGGTGCAGCAGACAGCAGGAGGACCATAACTATCTTAAAGCAAGAGAGAGAGAAAAGGCTGAAGGAAGAAAAAGGCTCGCTAACACTAAGCAGGACAAAAAGCTTGCAAGGAAAGAATTCTTATAATGGTACTTATAAAGGACATTGTGATCTAATGCCAGCTTCTGGCTTTCCCAGAGAAACAGAAGCAAGAATGAGAGAGATGACAGGATGCCTTCATGATGCCTCTGGGCTTTGTAACTTTGCCACTCAACTTCTTCACATTCTGCTCACAAGTAAGTAGACCAGCAAATAAGGCAGCACCTGGCTGAAATTTGGAAGGCCTGTCTGTACAACTGCAGAGCAGACAATTGCTGTAAGCAATGTTTTCTGTTTACCTTCCTGGAGGGAAGACTGGGGTGGTTAATTCCCCAACAACAGAGAACCCAGCAGTGCTAATCAGTGGCTCATCAAACAATGGCTATTGACAAAACACTCTTAAGTTCTTTCCTGATTGACTGATTGCTGGGAGGAAGAAAAGCTTCCTAGACTTAAAATACAGAAAAATTTAAATTTTTCTCCAATTCCAACTCTCCCCGCTAATGTCACCAAAGATCCAAGTCTGGAACCCTTATGGCAGCTATGCACAACGGATTTGGGACAGTGGGAGTCACAGATCTGGGATGGGAATCACATTCACACAAAAGTTCTCAGAATAGAAGACTCTCCTTTCTGTTTTTGGAGATGTGCTGTGCCTCACCTTGAAGCAACTGATTTCCAGACACTTCAAATAAGTACCATTAATCATTTGTAAGAAGACACTAGTTTTAGATCAAGATAAACCTGCCAGAGTATAAATGAGGAAATCCACAGAAAAGCAGAGATGTACCAGCACACCATTTATGTGGCATCTTTTGTAAGTTCTGTTCTTTCTTTTTTAGATGGTGCAGTATATTTTTAAATAAAACAAGCATCAAAGAGAGCAGGGAAAGTCTCTCAAGTTCTGAAGGTTTAACCCAGGGTCAGATATATAAAATCTTTGACTTTTGACCCCTTAGCACCATGTCTAATTTATTTTTTGAGCAGATTCATCTCTGTTAATCTCAAATGAAGAATACACCTGAAAAAATCTCCTCCACTGATAACACCAGAAATCCATGCCTAGATTATGGCCTAGACCCATAATCACTTGACTCAGAACACAGATTAGGATACAAATTTATCAGAGGACATGTGTACTAAAAGTGGCACTTGTTTATGTATTCAGACTTGAACTGATCACCAGACTGGGGGACTGGAAGGACACTTTCCTTAGGCCAGGTCAGTGTGCAGCACAGCACTGCACAGGACTATTTGGAGTGGATCCAAATGCATCAATTTCTCCTTGTGATAGAACCCAAAGCTTTGGACCTTCTAAACAGAATGGCAAAATTTCTTCCAAGGTGTTTAAAAACAGAGTGAGGAGCTCCTTGTGGGACCTACTGGGACTAAAGATTGAGATCACCTGTGGGGATCACTCTTAAATATATTTGATTCTGGTTTATTCCAGAAACTAGTGGAAAGATGGAAATTTCCCAGAAGTAAGCACTGCATTTTGCAGTGCTCAAAATTATGAAGTAGAGGGTTCCTAATATTTGATAATAGCAAGTCTGGGTATTGCTAAATCACATTAAAAATTATTAAGGCCTATTGCATTTCATGGCCAGACAATCAATAAATATCTATTTAACTGGTTGTCAAATCTGAGTGTACAGCAGGACATTTATTTGTATTTAATTACTGAAATAAGACACACATGGTACAACTACACAGTGCTGAGCTTCAAAGTAGCCCAAGTTGTTTGAAGCCCAGGTTTCTCAATAAAACTTGACATCCAGAGAAAAGCTTGTCCTCAAATGCTGGATGCCAATAATTGAATAAGGAAAATAAAGACTGGCACGGGGTAGAAATTATTCTCTGGAGAAATCTCAAAGTCCTGGCCAAAGCTTCTGAGAGAGCCCTTTCACCCAGGATTTATCAAGCCCCAAACAGGGTAAGCTCTGTTGTCTGCCAAAGGGTGCTCTTTGAAGTCCATGACATGCAGATATGGCAAGAACATACCAAACATTACCCATGGGGAAGTCCAGTGGGCACACTCAGACCTCCAGCTGTGACATGAAAGATGGGCAATGATACCAACAACAGAGTCATTTCTGTCCTCTTTCCCAGATCCCTCCTGACCCTGTCATTTATACAGTCACTGACAGAGACACCAGTTCATTCAGATCACCTTAATAATGCACTGTGACTATTTCTTTCTACACTGGGAAGCTGAAGGAAGGCAGTCTGGTTCAAGTGTTTTTTATTTTTGGGGGTTCCCTGTCTGGGTGTGCAGACAGATCAACAGACACAGGAGATACCAGCCACCTTATTAATGCTGAGGTCACAAATTTGGTTCACTGTCCCACCCTATTCACTTCTGTGTTTTGTCATCATGACACATCTGAGCTACTTTATCATCAGAGGTTTGTCGTCAGAGGTTCCTCCAGGCACTGTCAAGTTCCTAGAGTTCATTTTGGATTGGCAACGATTGTCTGTCCCTCACCCCTGAGATGTGATTGCAAAAGGCTGCAGGTACCTTGCACTGCAATCTCCTTGGTGTCCTGGATGAGGGTGTTGCCCCCAGCGACTTGCACAGTGACAGTGTTCATCCCCTCCACAGTGAACATGTACGAGATGCTGCTCTCCAAGGTGATGAGGGGCTGCAAGAGGCAAACACAAGAGACAATATCAAAACCAGGGTGAGATTAACTCAGGATCACAACACACATTTGACTAATCTACCAGGCAACATCCTTGCTCCTTGACACAGGTGTGCTGCTACAAGTTTGCACGTCCTGCTAAGGACTAAAGGTGGCCCAAACACCATCCTGTGAGAAGTGTCCCACAGGCAGAGGTTTCTCTCACTTCACTACATGTTTCCTGAAATATTCTTCCATTGAACTGCAGCTCATTATTGTAAGGACTCCTCAGCAGCCCACACTCAGCAATTGCAGAATTAGTGCAGTAGAATGCAGTGTTGTACACACACACGCCCAGCTCAGCTGCTATATTTGCTGTATAAAACCCAACCTCAAATTGAAAATAAACTAGAGATGCAGATGCTTCTTCAAACAATCCATATTGTTCAGATTCAGGGCCAGCCTTTGCTTTTATGAGCACAAATCCATTTATCTCTCAGAGCAACACTGCTCAGGTCAGAGTGAGGACATCCAGCATTGCCCTGTCCATGCTGTGAGTCTGTAAGCAAGCTGCAACCACAAGCTGGCAAACTATGCAAACCAGGCAGAAAGCATGGCAGGATTCCTGCTGACAGAGCTGACTGAATGTGGCTGTGGAAGGGATCCACATTGGAGCAGCCCATGGGATGGGCCCACATGGGAGAAACTCATGGAAAACTGTCTCATATTGGAGGGGCTCCCTCCCATGAGCAGGTGAAGAGGAGTCCTCCCCCGGAGGAGGAAGCATTGGAAGAGACAACATGTGATGAACTGATCACAGCCCCCATTCCCTGTCTCCCTGCACTGCTTTGGCAGAAGGAGGTAGAGATTCGGGATTCAGGAATGAAGTTGAGCCTGGGAAGAAAGGAGAGATGCAGGAAGGTGTTTTAAGATTTGGTTTTATTTCTCATTATCCTACTCTGATTTGATTGATAATAAATTACACTAATTTCATGAAGTCAAGGCTATTTTGGTTTTTAACAGTAATGAGTGATATCTCTGTCTTTATTGTGATCTGATTTTGTTTTATTTTATGCCTCCTGCCCATGTGAGGAGGCGAGTGAGAGTGGCTTTAGTGGGCACCCAGTGTCCAGACAGGGTCAACCCACCATAACTGAAAATCAAAGCTCCAGCCCTCACAGTGCCACTGATCTGATAGCTGGTCTACAGAAAAAAACCTCTTCCTTTAGAGCAACTACAAAAATGGAAATAGCGATACTGATCTCCATTGCAAAAGCACACAGAGGTCTAAGAGAACAGATAAAGCCATTGTACCATTGCTGTTGCCCCTTCACTACACTGCCTGGATGTTTTCAGAGGAAAACTTCTAAACTTTCACCTTCCAGCTCTCACACTTCATCTCATCAAGCTGCCAACCTGATTGCACTTCACAACAGTGGCCACATATGCCATTTTCACAGCAAAATCAAAATTTCCACTGGCACAGGCTAGACTGGCAAACACATTTCTGTCTTTCTAGAATACCACCTTCCTTTGACGCTCTCATCCATGAGCTGAAAAAGCAGTAAAACCCAAAAAGTCTTATCACATGGCACACACAGTCCAAGGGCACCAGCTTGTGCCAGCCCTGGAGGCCCAGCTGACTGAGATATACACAGACCCTGGAGAAGCTGAACGGGCCTCTATCAAACTGCAGTGATATCAGCAACCCTCCTGCAGGTTACAGGTTGTGGTTCTGTGCAAAGGCAGATAAGAGGATGCAATCTGGCCGTTAAAATTACAATTTTTTCTTTTTGTATGTGTGTATGCTGGACATTCCATTATCATGGATGATTTCACCTCCATCATGGAGTTTTAACATTCAGCTGACTCCTTAATTTTAATTCAAGAACCAAGACCTGGAAACTAACTCTAAATTAAATCAAGTAGTTTAAGGTTCATTTGCTCAAACCTATTAGACAGCTGGATACATTTATTAAACTGGACCTGTGTTAATCCAGGCAAATTGGCCTTTGGACATACTGCAAAAATTAGTACAGTAGAAATTCAGTACAGGAGTTTCAGCAGTGTGGGGAGAGCAGTAGCAGAGTCTCAGTCAGGTGATCTGAGTCTAAGGCAACATTCTCCTGTGCAGCAGCACAGGCCGGGAGACTGTAGTGACACAGGACACCAGATCTGGTTCTGCCTGGGATGGCTACAGGCTGAACAGGAAAAGAAGCTGCAATCCCTCAGCATGGAACTAAAATATCTCATCTAATAATACCAGTCACAATATTACACACCCATCCTTTAATTCAGTGGCCCCATCTTCCACCTCTACTCAGAACACCATGGTTTACTCATGAGTGGGCACAGAGAAAGATCTGACATATACATTAAACATCCAAGGAGGGATTTTGATGTGATACAGACTTGCTCTGAAAAAAAGGTGGCTGATACAGTTATGTCTCTATCCTTTGCCATACTTCAGAGACAGTTAGAGTATATTCCATGAGGTAGCTGGAGATAATGCTTTGCAAAGATTGAAAAGTGCTCTGGGTCTGAAACTCAGACACAGGCAAGTGGCACCATGTTTACTATTCCATATTTCAGCAATGTGTACAGTCATGCCAAGGTGTCAAAGGATCAGCTACTCCATGTTCAGTTGTGTGCAAAGTATCCATCCCAAACACATCCATGTCTGCTTCTACGCTGCTGCCTATAGGTCTGAAATTTAAGCTATAAGATGAACCAGATCATATTTCCAACCCAGAAGCAAGCAGTGTGAGAACTGTGTGAAAATCTTCAGCAAACACCACTGCCTTGCTCCACCTTTTTTAGATTACTTCCTATTTCAAAAAAATCTTTTTTAATGCCCTATTCACAATCAACTTCTATAATAAGGACAAAAACAATGGCAGGAAAATCCTGCGTTGGAGGGCTTAAGTAAGTCACCAGGACCTAAATTGTCTCAGATGTATTTGGCTGGTGGTCCACGTGTGAGCGCTGAGCCAAAAATATCTGAACTGTGATTTTGCATCCCTGTATTTCAGTGCAGCATAAACTATGTGGAATTACCTGGTACTTGCAATGGACTAGATGTGCATATGTGGGTGGTTGCCATGGTTCAGCTGAGGCACAGCAATTTGCCAAGTCACAGTAAATGGCTTTTGCTCCTGAGCTCTTCCGATGCTTCAGTTACACTTCCACAAAAATAAGCAAGTTCATACAGTGAGCTTCCTAACTGGATGTAAAATCCCAGTAGAAGCAGCACTGACTGTTTTTATTTTGCCTCTCCTGATATTGTTGGCAGCTAGGGTAAGAGGTTAAAACTAAGCAGCTTTCTCAAAGAGGAAACAAAATACTTGTGTGCCTGCTATTTTTTATCTCAAGTTCCATATTTCATGTAAAATCCCTGTTTCTGTCTGCTGTGATCTCACCTCAGTGCACACCTTCAATTGTAAATGTAGACAATGATGTGACTTAAACTGCTTTTGTAAATAACAGCAGAGACTACGTTGCAAAATTAACAGCTGTACATTTCACGATTGTAAGAATGGAGAATAGTGCCTGTCTCACTCCTAAAGCCTGCAATAAAAACTGTAGCTAATAAGCAATCCTGCTCTCTCTCCATTTGAAAGCATGATGTTAACTTGTAGTTTCACTTACTTTAACTATTGATAAAAAAGCTCTTTGTCACACATACAATTACAATACACATCATTTGAAAATTCTCTACAAAGAAGTCTCATCTCCCTCTCTAATATATCCAGACTCTTCAGCTTGAAATTCTAGATACAAGTGTTTATCTGAACACCAAGAGCTTTAAAAGTACTGTGTTGAAATCCAGCATTATGTGCTGCACACTGGTACATAATGGAAACCCCCTTGGTTATTTGAACACCAGCAGTTTTTAAACACTGTGTTGAAAGCCAGCATTATTCCATACATAGTTCAGTTAAGTTGCAAGTGAACGCTGGTAATAACAGTGGTCTTCAAATCTCAGTAGGGCTGATAACAACCAGATGTGGAAAGTAATGACTCCTAAGAACACCACAAGACAGAAGGAAATAAATTCACAGAGGTTGAAGTTCAGATAATGACAACCCTTTTCAGACAAGGAAAAAACTAAAACACAAAACAGGCAAAGGCAAGAAGTTTTTACTAGGGCTGAGTGAGTTCCCTGTCTGGTGTGACAAGCTCAGGAAGAAAAAATGAACCAAAGGGTATCTGTACCTTGGTGCTGTTGCCAAACCACCAGAAGTAGGTGAGTGTGCCTGCCTGGCTGGGCCAGACTACTGCAGTAATGTTGACATCCTTATTTCTGATGGCAACAAAGGGGACACTCAGATGGACGTGCTCCACTGGACCTGTGGGAAGAGAGTTCATTATTAGAGGCTTTAAGTTAAATCCTCCCTGCACAGTTGTGAACAGCAAGGATCTTTCCTTTAAATAAATCGAAAGTCCTATGTCAGCAGTGAGACTCTAGTAAAGAAATAAAAGAGAATTTCAGCAGTCAATAAACAACAGAAAAAGGTACCAGAATTAATACAATTTTTCCCCCTCTTAGTTTTAGGGGAGCCTGAAATGCACATTTTCCACAGTGCTAATTTTCAGACATGGTCAGCACTTTGTTTAGAAAAATTTTTAAAATTCATTCTGAAGAAGAACAATGAACTGGCTTTGCTTTATATAGGGAAGCTGCTATTGAAAGCTAGAGGGATAGGACACAAGAGAAAAGGTTTTTTCTTGAAAATATAGCCACTGAGCTACTAAGATTTGTGGAAAAATCATTTTAGCCAAGATGGCTTATATCTGGTTATATGAGAGGCATTTATGGCTTGATTAAATACCCCTGACAGTTTTTTAAAAGGTCTCCAAAATAAAGACTCATGATTTTGGAAATCCTTGGTATTTTGTGACTTAGGCCTGACCTTGGGAAGTCTTTGGGGAGTCAGTTACCCCTAGTAAAACATCAGGAACCACTTGAAAGATGAGTGAATTGGTATAACAAAGCATGTAACTGTCAGAAGCACTTGATTCTGAAAGACTTAAAAAATAACAAAGTACCAATGCAAAGTTGTATCTAATAAATGCAAATACCCGGAATAAGTCCAGGGCATGAAGCCCTGGCAGTTCCTCTCTAGAAAAAGCAACATGTGTAAGAAATACTGGAGTTTTGTTTGGTAGTTTGTTTAAAGCTTCTACTATCTCCATTGTTTTTCTTCTTGTTTAATCTTTTGTTTTCGCTGGTACTGAATTTCAGCTGATAAGTGCTGCCCATCAGACAGTGTTACTTTCTGGGTAGCACCTTTAAAACACAGCAAACTGACAGACTATCCCTGTGAGATGGAAAGGACAAAATAAGAAAAGTCAAGTTCTTTCTTTTTTTTATAAGACATTCATTTTGGGAAGCAGGAAATTTGGTGATTTTAACTGAGACAATCTTCTTGGGTTACCTCTCAGCTCTTCAAGTATGAAATGGGGACATAAATCAGTTCTCCATCTACTTGGATTACAAAGATTGTGGAGAGCAAGAGCTGTTCTTTTACCACTGGAACACAAAGCTCCAAGCACAAAAGGACCCTATTCTTGCTTTTGGCTCCTTAAAATTTGATCTTTTTTCCCCCCCTTTTCCCAAAAGATTTCTACCAGCAAGTCACCCCTGAACTCTGACCATAGGAAGTATTCTGGGTTTTCAAGAATAGCAGGTTCCCCCAAATATTTTCTGATAGTGCATGTAAGAGGAAATACATTAATATCTTTGCTTAATTTAAATATCAAGATATTTTCAGCCTTCTGGAATCTGCTTGACAGCAGATTCCAGAAGGCTGAAAAGTTGACTGACTGCTAATAAAGCTGCAGGGTAGAAAATTAATGTTGCTTGAGGCCAAGGAGCCTTTTTCTCTCTTTTTTTTAGCACAGGATTCCAGTACCAGACAGATTGTATAACAAGAATGATTCGCAGGCATTTTTGTCTGTACATTTGAGCTTCAAGGTCAAACCTCCTATATTGACCAGTACATCCAAATATATTAAAAGTTCAGTACTGAGGAGTACTTATTTCAACATTAGCATGAGTGCAAAATATTTCCCTAGAGATAATGATAATAAATTGGCCACCTAAGAATGCTATAAAAGTCAAAGGAGAGATCTGAAAGGTTGATGAAGAAAAGGGTGGAGCAGCAAAACCTGACCAAGGAACTGTCCCTTGTTGAATTCTGCTTTAAAATCCTCACCATGGAAAGGTAGTTCCTTTGAGAAAAATCAGATAATCCATACAAATCTGGTTGTTATTACCAGGTAACCATCATTTTCGTCAGCTAATGGCCCAAGGTGAAGGAAAAAACAGTTAATGCTCTAATAACAGGTTGTTAAGTGCAGCCATGATTGACTTTGAGGGAATTATGAGCATAATAAAAGCTTCAAGGAACATTTATTCCTTCACACAGGGAGCTGGAAATTAAAATGGAGAAAAAGGTTCTTGAGTTTTGGAAATTTCTCCTGTGCTTCCTTTCAGCAGAAAAGCTTAAGTAAAAGACAGGATGTAAGACATTCTGACAGGTAAAGAGGGAAGGCAGACATGGCTACGATCCCCATTAAGGGCAAAATTGACGGGGTACATCTGAGCACAGAAGATCTAATAGTCTGAGAGCAGATCAAAGAACTGGGATCTTTCTGGTCTCATCCTGTGTTCCACACTCTCTGCTCTCTCCTGCAGCTTTGAGAAGTTAACTGAGAGCTCTGTATTTTAGTTTGGTCATGTGTCAACTGGAGAGAAATGGCATTGATGTACCAAACAGGACAGAAACATCAGGGATGCATGTCAAACACATGAAATGTGAAAAGCAGCACATTAGCCCTCAGTATATTCATATCTCAGGAAGCATGCTCAGCATAATGCTTTTATTTCATTAAATTAGCACTGCAAACTCTGAAATTCTGAATAAATTACTCAAAATTTAGTAGTTTAATCTAATTCTTTTGGAATGAGACATGTATTGAAAATACACATTTGGACTTTGTTTTGTATGCTGCTTGGTCTCTGACCCTTCCAGAAAGCCCAACAGATATTTTCAAACTTTTCTCTGTAACTCTGAGGACTGCAAATATAATTGTGTTTAAAAAAAAAATACCTTTCCCTCTCACTTCATTCAATAAAGTCTACTTAACAAGTCAGGAGAGTGTCTAGAAGCCCCAGCCTTTGGAAGAGCATAAGCTGCACATTTATGTGGGTTTACATCTGTTCTTAGGCCCCACTGAAGCTGCAGGGGCTTTCAGTGAGGTCAGATTTTTGCCCAGGGAATGGGGCAGGGGAAGTACTTACAGACCACATGCAGGAAGAGGACAGCAGTGTCCGAGCCCAGGCTGTTCTCTGCATGTGCCATCACCTGGAAGATTCCGGCACTCTTGTACACGTGCCGGATGCCATCCTCCACAGGGCTGAAATTTGCATAGGACACTGCAACGCCATCACCAAAATCAAGCTGGATGTTTGTCCTTTGGAGATCACCCTGCAACAGAGAAGGGTGTAGGAAACTGGGCTGATAAAAAAGGGATTATATTACCCTCCATCCCACTTAGTTCCATTTCGCGAGCACAGACACAAAGTTGCAACTTTTCAAAAAATGCCAAGCTTTGTTCTCTCATTTTCCAAAGTGGCCAGACACAGACAGCAAAAGACCAACACCCCATGCTAAGGTGCCATGAGTCATCTCTTGCAAATATCCACCCCTGATGACAGAGAGTTTAGGAGACTAGTTTCAGCTAGACATGCAGCTTCAGGATGGCTGAATTTATACAGGTTGAGTCCCACATTGAGGACTGACAGATTTTTTTGTCTAATGTCAGTCAACACAGAGACAGGGCCTGGATACACAGGAGAATGAAGCAGATGATGAGAAAATCTCTTCTAGGATTACTGTCAATGTCAGTTATTAAATGAAGGAGGGAAAAACAGACAAGAAATTCCAGCACCACAGGTATTGTCTAGAGACAGAAGTTACAGTGTTTTAGTTTAAATCATGCTTTAAAATACTGTAGTTGAACTGTACAAGTGTCTGTTATTTCAGTTTCTTGGAGCCTTATTTTATACTTGCCCCCAGCTGACTAATGGAACACAAAACAAGGCGAATTTAAACAAAACTAAAGCCCACTGCAGTGATTTCACTAAACTGAAATAAAACTACAACTCAGATTAAATCTCTGTAGCTTTAGCTTTCTGCATATATATAAGATGTGTTGTGCCAAGTAATTTCCTTTCAGGAAAGATCTGCAGTGTATTCACTGTGATGTTCCTAGCCCCAAACTGAAGTCAGTCCCCAGATAAATTGAGGATGTGATTTGAAAGTTTAAAAAAACCAAATTACAAATCTCTGCTCATAAATTCACCTTTTTTAATGGGAAATTCAGAAATAGTTTACAGTCATCCCATGAACCACATTATAGCTGAAAATGCCCAGGGAGCGCACACAAGAAGCCAGACCACAATGAAACAGGTCCCCTGTGTAGATAATCAGGACCCTAGCAGCCCCCACAGACTTTATCCTCCTCATAGACTATACCTGCATGAAGAAATCAGAGTGCAGGAAGGGTATTTTTCAGATATGAATTTACTTGGAGTATACACTTGGGGTCTTCAAACACTCATATATTCAGGATTATTGCAAGTAGGTTTTGAAATATGGATATTTGGTTATATATGTTAGATCTCTCTCCTTCCTTGCTTCATCATTCCCATTCCATGGGAGCCAGGGGAGTTTTGGCTGTTGACTTGATCAGGGCACCATCTTCACCTCTGCCCCACTTGGACATTAAAATTCAGTATAAACCAAAGAGCAATCAGAAAGGACTAAAGTGGTAGTGACACTAAAACGTACCTATAATATTGAGTAGTCAATAACATCCTTTAGACAGAGAGTTTTTAAAGTCACTCTAAAAAATTCTCTAGCAAGAGCAAAATTACACTCATGGGATATTCATTTATTTGATAGAAAGGCTCCCACAGCTTGTTAAACCTTTCAAAACCACTTCTCAAGGGAATGCACTAAGACCGCAAGTTCATCTCATACGGAAGATACTGAACAGAGGATAAAAATCTGATCTGGGCTGGATTCATCACTGATGACCTCAGGCTGAAATCTCTTGCACCAATCATGGCAGCTCATCTCCCTTGCCTTACAATTCTCTTTTCTATTTCCTTTTTGCTTCTCCAATATGATTCTATCTGAAATGAGAAGGTTTCAAGTAGAGAAGCAGGAACAGATTTTTCGTGACTAAAGAGTAGCAGATGATCTTTTCATCCAATTATGAGCTGAGTCTTCAATGCAAAGCCTGCTCATCACACTAATCATGTTTTCTTTCTCCTTTCCATACCTCTGTATCCAGTATACAAAATACTAAAACAAGCATGCTAGTCCCACACAAAGATGTCAGATATTCTGGAGTTTATAAATGTAAATTAAAATGGAAAGGAAGTGGAGGCATTTCAAAAGGTAAAAGAAATCATTGCTATCCATATGTATTCAAGAGGCACATTTTGTTGCTTTAAGCCCCACAAACGACTGAAAGGGAATGAGCTATGGGCTGTCACAGAGATTGGAGCTCTGAGTATGGAAATCAGTGAGCAGACGTGGTCAAGAGCACAACTCCACAACAGCTATTTGGCAGTCTATTACTTTTTTGTGATCAAACCCAAACTCATATTAAAAAAAAACGGCCTAAAAAGGTTCTTATCTCCTCATGTTGCCTTGCATGTATACACAGTGCAAATCACAGTCCAGCCCCACATTTCTGAAAACACAGCAAAACCACCAGTCATTCTGCATTTCTTTGTCCATAGTCATTGCCATGCACGTATTCTTAATACCAGTGTGAAGACTACTACTAAAGCTAATTCTATAAATCCTGAGAAACCCAGTTTTTGATTAACTGTGATGAAGTCTTCATTTACCACTGACAGCCTAAAGGTCAGTCACCTCCATATACCGAGGATGTGTACTAGGAGGCAGGAAAGAACTGCTGGCTCATCAGGGCTAGTCTGACACAGCTGAATGCAGAACACACAGACATACCCATGGGAGCGCTTCTCAAGCTGCTGTTTGGCTCAGAAAGGAAGTGTAAATGTGCATATAAAACAACCCCGCAGCAAACAGACTGACCAGAAAAGATGGAGGAAGCCAGGAAAGAATCTGTATGGCAGCAAGGTAAGCAATAATTAAGACCTCTACAGAAATTGTTTCTTCCAACTAATAAGGAATTTTCTGACCACAATTCTTCTCAGGTTCACACTAAAAGACTGGAACACTTTTGTTCAAAATCTCAGTGTTCCTTTTCTTTTCTTCTTGAAAGTCGAGTCTCTTAACAAACAAACTCAACACACAACTTTCTGTGGAATAAGCTGTTCACCTACAGAGACATGTTCTCGAAGATCCTCTTCCCTTAAAAAAAAAAGGTTATTTCAATGAAATGTTTTTGTAACTACCATTATCTCTCAACAATGGACAGGAGAGTGAACGCCCTCACATATTTATTCAGCTGTCTCTTCAATCTCTAAAGCCTTGTAAGGATTCCACTCTTCAGCTACCTTGACTGCTGCCTTATTCCCCATCTGTTTATCATTCTTTGTATGCAGCAGTTCCGCTTGAGTTCCTTAATAAATTACTAGTTGATTCCTAATTTTTAGATTATATCTGTTCTTTTCTGAACTCCCACTCACAGTGTATATACAAATTGTCTTACCATGTCAGGTCTGCAGAGCAGAAAAGAAGCAGCAAGTAGACAAGAAATCCCCCTTGTATAAAAGTAGAGCATGCATGAACCTCTGAGGAAGTAGTAAAGGGGCCCTGTCAGATTAGTGTGGTCCCAGTGAAACACTTAGCTACTATATAAGAATTTAATTTAGTGTGAGAGTGTGGCTGTCTGTCTGTGGGTGATCTGCCTCAGCTGTCTCCAGGTACTGCCCCAAAGTAATGTACACAGGACAGAAAATGTGACAAAAAAGAGTTGTGCTTCTCCAGCACCACCTCAGTCCCTGGCCAGAAGAGCCTCAACATTTTGATGCTTTTGGCAGTAGCAGGGCCTGGGGTCACTTGTGCTACTGTTGGCTACAGAGGGAACTGTACCAATAGATAAATGCAATAGATATGGGCTGGGGAGCTCAGAGGTGCTTTGAGGAGTCTCAATTCCTACTGTAAAACAACAATGCTCCTGACTGCTCCCCATGAGTCTGAACATGTTCCCCACTGTTCTTAACCTTTCCCAGAAAAGCTGAAGTCAAATCTTTGCATCCCAGACACAGAACTGTTTATCATAGAAACACCACTTCTGCATCACAAACTCCATAACTGCAGTTCACTGGAGGCAGCAAGAAGTGAGTGGGGAAATAAATTTTTGACCAGACCTATCTTTCGTCAGCATTAACTTCATCATCACTGATAGACCAGATAACCAAACACCTTGGGTATGACCCAATATGACCTGCTTGTATGTGTCACTATAGCCCTCAATTCCCTTCAATTCCTTAATTCTCATAAATCTCAGGACCATTCACCATTTCATGATCCCCCTTGATTGCTATTTTCCTCTCAGGAACCCAAAAAGTGAAGGAAAAGAATGCCAATCCTGCCACAGAGAGAAAGGTTTGCTGAGACCACTAACACACCTCTTCCATGAGGATGATGAAGGTGGCATTGTGTCCCTGTTCCATGACCAGTTTCCCATCGGAGGTGAGGATATGCAGTCCCCGAGGTGCTTTTCCAGGGCATTTCTCCATCTTGGCCATGTACTTGTCTCGCAAGCCATCTGTGCAGTTGTTAGACACAATCCTTCGGTACCTGGGGAACAGCAACAAAGGACATTGGGCTCAGACAGAGGGCGGAAAAGTTCCTTTGTTTTGTCTTTGATTGGTCTCTCCACATTAATGCATGTGTTTTTTCAAAGGCTAATGCCTGCATGATCCCCTCGCTGAAAGAATCAGAGAAACCCAACACTTTATTAAATGGGTGAAAGCCAAGCCAATCACAATCCAACCTTCTCCAGAGATTCTCAGCAGCGTCACTGAGAAGAGACACATTGTGGAGGTGAATTATTCTGCCCTGCTAAAAGGCAAATAATTCCTCCAACTCCCCAACACCTGCAGGATTGCATCCTGCATTCCAGCTTTTTGATTGTGCCATTTACTAGGTTTTGTCTGCCTCTGTTGTGCTAGAGGACACTTGAAAAAATATGCCAAGGGCTTTGCCCAGTTCGGTTTTAAAATGATTCGAGGTATGGGTTTTCTCTTGGCTCCTCTTGGAAGAGGTTATCTAAAGAGCAAGACAATTGGCTATTCCCAGTGTTGTTGAGGGGAGTTAACCCTTTTCATTAATTTCATTCCAACCCCAACTATTTTCTTGTTGCTCTCTGTCAAGAAGGCTACAAGAAGCCATACTGGTCATGGCTCCTGTAATTACATCCCATATTTAAAGCAACTTTTCAGCTGAAAGGGAGTCTCTGAGGTCAAATGCCTCTGGATTACCAGCAGCCTCACCTCATCCAGCCACCTGCACCAACCAGCCAGGAACAGGGCTGGTTCCTGCCATAATCATTGAGCAGGCAGGACACATGACCCAGAAACAGCCCGGCAAAAGTTGCAGGGCCTGCCCTGTCCTAGAAGGAGCATTGCAATTTTGCACCAGCCAGTGAAACTCAAGTCTCACAGCATTTCCTGCATGATAGTAGAGCATTTGCAAAGTGACGCTGCCATAATAAACCAACACTTGCCATCTGTTCTGGGTTAGACCAGGAGAAAGCAGCACATGAAGCTTGTCCGAAATGCAAGGCATTGTACGTACAAAGTGAAAGTGGCAGAAGAAAAAAATAAAAAAGAGACTAAAAATTGCTCATTTGAGCCTTCCTAGAAGCTGATATAAATAGGAGCTGTAAGATAGCAAGAGGTTCAATAAAATACCATGTGAAATACCTCAAACCTGTTCTTTTAAATGTTCAGTTGTCTTTCAGATAGACCTTTTTGATTTGTGTTTTAATTTTGCAACAAAGGGGAGCTCCACGTCCAGACTCCCGGGATCACACATCACTTGATAGCAATGCAATATCTACATGTCACTTATGTTAATGTGCTTCCCCCTGTCCCTGAGGAGCAAGGCAGTGTTCCATACAGATGCTGCTGCAAAAATCACCCCGTGAATAAGACTGAAAAAGAGCCTGGTGGGATGCAGACTGAAAAAGGAACCATCCAGGTTCTCTTGTCTACTGCAAAGGCACCAAAACCAGAGAGATTGCAAGATGCACTTACCCAGTGCTGTTCCAGTAGTTCTGACCAATGTTGCAATCCTTGGACAGGGAGGATGGGCTGAACCAGAAGGCTGGGATGCACTGGTTGTTGCTGTGCCTCTCATATCCGTAGTCACTATGGAGACAAGTCATGAGTCCATCACTGCACCCTCCCACCCTCCACCAGGTTTAGCTCAGAGTTTTAGGTGATGTCCCCAAAGCGGGTGTGCATTGGTGGGTCTCTGCCAGGATGGCACAACACCATGGATTGGGCTCATCCAGAGACAAAGTGCTGGACTAATTTGAGAGGCAGGAACACAATTCACTGAAGGCATTTGATCCCACACAACACCAGAACTACCAACCTTGCAGAGCACTGGAGGACTCGTGCTTCATTTGGCAACAAAACATGACAGAGATTCAGAAAGAATATTGTATTATTCATTTCTTCTCCTATTAATCTCTAACTTAAATTTCACTTTTTGGGTTCTTTTGGTTTGTTTGCTTTTTGCAGTCTTTGCTTTTAGAACAAACTAGACTAATTCTAAGATCTAATGTCACTTTTTCCCAACAGTGGCTAGAAATATAAAACACTAGGAGCACTTCCTGAACAACTAGCCACAGTATGTATATTTACGTATGATAATGGGCTCCCTGCTCCCTGACTGAGCTGTGACTCGCCCGAGAGAAAAAACAGCTGATGTTTCTCCAACAATAAACTAAAACACAGCCAACTCCGTCGTCTAAGGATTACATGGAATTGTGTCACACAGGGAAGGCAATTCAGGGTATTGATGATTCCTTGGACCACCTAAGAGTAGAAGTGTATACAACCACATCCAAAACTTCTTTTTACAGCTGCCTTTGTGTGCCAATACAATGATGAAGCAATAGGATTAATCCAAAGCTTTCCATAAGTTTTAATAGGCTCTGGATCAGGTTCCTATGCATAGTCTTTATTGACAGGCTGGATTCAAAGGACAAATAAAAAGAGATTCTGGATTTTTGCCTGCAGCAAGTTAACAAATGCCAACACACTAAACCTCTGTGAAAACACAGACACTACAGAAGCCACTGTCTTGAAAGCATTCTGTGCCTTTTAGGACACTCTTGAGCTTTATCCTTCCCCTGTTCAGAGTCTGAATTGCCAACAGAAAGTCTCTAGGAAGAGCTCTGGTGAGACAAAATTGTGCTATGTCCCCAATGACCCAGGCTGTTACTGTTCTTTTTTTGGAGGGCAAAAATTCTGTAAGCTGCTTTAAAAGGTTTGGAGATTCCCTAATGCTCTTTCTCTCAACATTCAATTTAATCATTCTCAGAGGGTCCGACCTGCACAGTCGAAAATGCCTGGCAGGAACTTTGTAATTAAAAATATTCAGGAGGAGCTGTACTTTGCCCCAAAGAAGAAAAGAGCTGCATAAATATTTAATAAAATTAAAGACAACATTGCTGTGTGCCCTCAAGGTTCTGTGCTTGTTCATTAACTTCTGGTAAATGTATATTAAAACCTCACATGCTGCCCACCTTCCTTCTCATAAGCCCCAGGGTTTGCATAAGTTAAGGAAATAATCAAGTCCAGCTGCTGTGCTGTCTTTCTCAGGAAAGCTATCTTGACAGAGTAAATAAAGAAGCAGGAGGAGGGAAAAGAAAGGCTCAGCAAGCACTTTAATAACACTTATGAGATCCTTCTGCCATTCTCTCTGTTAGAAAGGCCAGGATTTGCTTCTGGAAATGACTGCAAGGGTTGGCAGGAATCACCCCTGACCCTGACTCATGAGGATTTGTTGAACTGGGGCATAATCGTGATTTATGCCCCGAATTTTAGATCAGCCTTGTATCTAACTGCAGGGAACAGCACTGCAGCTGTGAGGCAGACGGGGGCAAGGGCACTGTGACCAAATGGGAGGGAGCACAGCCCTCACAACGTGTGCTGAAGGGCTCCTCACTCCTTTGTCCCATCCCCGCAGCTCTCAAAGGCAGCTGTCCTCACAGCCAGTGGCACGGGGTGCTCCGAGCCCAGAACCACCTCCAACCCTCCTTGCTGGGGAAGCAGAGGGCCCATCTGCCAGGACTGGCTGGTCACTCTGCTCACACAGTCCTGCCTGCTGACCCTCCTCCTGTCCCTGATACCCCACAGGACCTGCTCAGGTCAACCCAAGGGACAGAGCAGTCAGTGCTTTCAAGTAAAACTGACAACTGTGAGCCCAGCCAGAAGAGGCTGAGTGGACATCTTTCCTTGAAAAGGAACCACTTATCTTGAAACAGCACCAAGTGAAAGCAGGAGCTGTCTTTTCACCTGTCCTGTCCACCTTTTAGGCGGCAGAGAAAAAGCTCTTTTCAGCACCTCGCCTTCTCATACTGGTACACCAAAGAAAGCAAAATATTCTCTGGAATAACTTGTATCTTGCCACTGACGAAGCAACTGTCTCATCCTTTAGAAGTCACAAATCAGAGCAGATGAGTCCACCCTTCCGATCTGAAAATCACTTTTTAAATAATCAAGCCTGGTGCCCCATTGCCAGCACCGTCAGTACTTTCCTCAAACTGACTGCTCCACACATTCTTCCAGTCAGCCCTGCTGAGCAGCATCACAATTCACCGTAAAGTTTCTTCTGATTCTCCATCACCAGCCATAAAAATTTTGCAATTGGAAGCCAGTTAACAATTCTGTTGGTAGTGCAAGGTCTGAAACAAAAGCCAGCTTGTTGTCCTCTAATTGCATTTCCTCTGCAGGACTGACAAGGTTAACAGCAATATTCTCTCATGTCAGGGGAAAGGTAAGCAAAAATGATACTGAACGCATGCAAGGAAACCGTCAAGTGAGTGAAAAGGTGCGTTCTGATGCGGACCCTTTCCAAGGCAGAACAGCACTTAAGGCCAATTCAGCTACCACGGTTTTCTACTTGCAGCTTGGAAAAGACAAACTTCACTGTGAAAATATAGGTAAAAGACAGTGCGAGGAAAAAAAACCCAAACAAATCCACAAGCATCTCTGGAGATGGATGCTGGATTCACCCCAGGGGTCTATGCCAATGCCAAGAGCAGATACTGCAAGGCAAGACAGTTTTGTCCTGCAAGTTCCCATCAGGAGAATGAAGGGGAAAGATCTCATGAGTCAAGCTATGGAGTCTCAGATGTAATCTTGGCTTTAGGAAGAAATTAAACACCCATCCAGATAGGATGAAAAACTCTGTTCCACATCCCTGACTCTCTCTTAAAGACAAACTCCTATGATTTTCAAGAAAATACTTTGATGTCTATTTTTTTTAAATTTTGCTGCATTTCAGTGTGTCCATGCTCTAAAACAGAACTGTGGGTCTCAGCTGGTCTAAGCCCAAATAAATGTACAGATCTCGTGTCTCTCACCTCTTCAGAACGTATTAGAAGGTAAGTGAAGTTTTCAGGAGTAACACCAGTACCGAGTCAGACACTGATCTTGATAACCTACTATAAAGATTAAAATGTTTTCTCAGCTGATCAGCTTGCAGGGTATTTTGGATTCCATTTAAATGACATTCTGATCATTTAAGCTCAAACACCACAGATATTGACAGTCTTAAATCTTAGAAATATTGCCTATCACAGGTTCAGTGTAGGAATTCCTTGTGCAGAAATCCTGACTTACGCATTCTCGCATCTCCTATCTCTGTCAAGCAACAGCAAGCTGTGTCTCATTTTCCCCCTGCTTTATTTTTAAACTGCTTTCAAAGTGACCTTAAAGCAATTTGAAAATTATGGTCCCATTAAGTTAGAAACACCAATATTTATGCAAAACAAGCAGTTATATCTGACAAGGGTGGGCTGTACAGTCATGTCACAGGAACCCTTTCAGAAATTTCTCAATAAAACATTAAAAAACAACCAATTGTTCCCAGCAATTCAAAGAATAATGATAAAAATGTGCATGTTTTGCTGGCTTGCGCCCTAGGTAGTCAATGACCTTGGGAGTGAGGACAGAGAAATACCCTCCTCCTTTTGAAAGGAATGTGTTTTGGACCGGGGAAGTCCTGGCTGTCACTGTTCTGGAATGACAGACAAAATGTCAATCAGTACCTGCAATTATTTTGCTTTTGAATTCCAGGCTTGGATTTCTCATGGAGATTAACAAATATTTTCTGCAGATGCAAGGGAGCCTCCCTCACTTTGCAGGTTTGGGGGTCACACATCTGCTATATGCTATGGTAGCCACTAAGCTGCATGAGACCCAGTTGCTCTGCAAGGTTTTCTGTCTGGGTAGTATTTTGGGACAAAAATACAGCCCCTGCATAAGTCCCCAGAGTCACATACTCACCACTCGAAGTCTCCTTGGCCACAGACACACGGTTCAGACACCACAGTCTGGGAATAGTCCCGACCTAGGGAACACTGGGCTCCAGGCTTGCGTTTTTTATAGATCTTCCTCTCCCCCATGACACAGGGCTCCCCCTTCATTAGCCAAGGAACAAAAGGAGAAACACAGTTGTAGTGGCAGCTGGGCCTTAAATGGAGCACTTTTTCAAAAGACACAAAAGGCAATGAAAACAAGCATTTACTACTGGGAGGGAGGGGAGTTAGAGTCCAGCTTTCTTTTGTGGCTTTGCAAAATCAAAAGTCTCCTTGGGAAGACTCATGAGCACAGTGTGTTCAGCATTGAGTTGGGATGCCAATGACAATGTGTCCAAAATGCCTGGATGCCCAGGCCATCACACCCACTTACGCCACATTTCAGAAGGCATCCACCAATATCTAGTCCTACGAATTATCCTGAAACTGTGGGTGTATGCCAGGGTTCTTCCATATGTCAGATAAAACCTACTGTAGAAGCAAGTGCTCAGGCCTGGATGCCGGGGCAGGGGACAAAATCCAGGTGTGGAACACAGAACTCAACTCCCTTGCTCTTTCTGTGATAGAGCTGGCTTTGTAACAGACAATTCTGATGGTGTGTTTCACTGGGCTTTGCGAATGCAAAGGTTTCCAAGAACACTACTGAGAGTAGCTAATCTAAAATAAACATCTGATATTTAGGTGAGTTGCTATAAACAGAATTTTCTATGATGCAGAAATAATTTGTCTGCATAGAAGCAAGAAAAAAGACAGTAACTAATTGAAATGCTTCTCTTTCCCATTAACAGTGATTTCCAAGACTGCTGCATGGTTATACACACGGCTTTCCTTTTCTTTCATTTAAATTATTTTCATTTGTTCAATTCTATAATTTCAATTATTTTATCCTTGCCAAATTAATGTTCATTTCTCATTCATGGATTTCATTCAGGAATGCCACAGCGCCAATGGTTCTGGCTCTAGTTACGTTGCCCTGCAGGGTGTGGGACATCATACTGGTGGCCAGTAACCCATAAGTAATCTGCAGAGGTTATTGACCTCTCAGTTATAGTTGCTCCAGGACCTAAACATATCCAGCATGAAAATAAGCCAGTGTATGAAAAGCAAAGAATGTATCCTTGAGTAGAATGAAATAATTTGGTTTTCTCTGGTGTCTTTTACTCAAGACCTTGAGTAAAACCCTTCACAGATTCAAGGGTTTTACAGATATTCAAGAGTTTTACAGATACCTGCAGGACCTGCAGGATGAATAAATGTTTTTATTTTCATTTTTGAGTAGGGAAAAAAAGAGGCAAACTGAAACAAAATTATTTTCCTGAGTCATTGACAGAGCTACAAAGAGTTCAGTGTCTTCTACAATTCAGTCATAAGGTGTGGTTTTACATTGCCCTAAGCACTGAGCCCAAAAAGATCCAGCTGGTGCAGAGGATTATTTTCATAAAAATAGAAGGTAATCAATCTCCTGAATTTGCCCATAGATGCCTGGCCCCATGTTTATTCATGCACATTCTTCAAGGGATGCAAAAAACCAAAAAAAAACCATATTTGCTGTAAAGAACAACTGCATTTCCACCCAGCAACACAGTAGGGGAAAAGGAACCCCCATCAACGCCCTCCTACAGAGCGGGGATACCTGATTGTGTAGATGCCAGGTTTGGTAGTCATCCTTGGTGCACCTGCGGCCGAAGAGAGACTTGTAATCCACCTTCACCAGCTGCCACTCAGAACGGAGACTGAAGTGCCCAAAAACCCTGAGCATGGGAGACGAAAGAAAAGAAAGAACCAGAGTCAGCCAGGCTCATGCTTCCATCAACCAAATAACAGCTCATGAATCTCAGCTGAAGAAACCCCTACAGAGTTATGGAGCTTAATGCCAGAAAATGGTATTCAGTCATGAATAATATTTTCCTGTTCTTCCAACATCCCAGGACTGTTCAGCCTTTTCCTGACACCTCGTACAGAGCCAGTGTTGGAAGCTCTCCCCTGACCCTAGCACCCAGCAAAATGGAATCCAAGTCTAGTTACCCTTATTGTGAGGTTTACAAGTTTTTCACTAATCTACATTTTTACCGAAGCCACTTACAAGATTAAAATTTTTGTTGTTTTAATTATTCTAGACTAACAAAGAAAGAGGGAGAAAGATAAGATTTACAAATTTTCCAGTGAAATCAAAAGAGAAGCAGAAGACAAGGCTTCCACACACTGACCGTANATTTTTTTTTTCATTATTACAAGTTTTTCACTAATCTACATTTTTACCGAAGCCACTTACAAGATTAAAATTTTTGTTGTTTTAATTATTCTAGACTAACAAAGAAAGAGGGAGAAAGATAAGATTTACAAATTTTCCAGTGAAATCAAAAGAGAAGCAGAAGACAAGGCTTCCACACACTGACCGTAATTCAGATCCTGCTGTGTCCCCAGAAAGCCTCCAAAACTGGACTCAGTAGGAATTCTAACTGCAGTTCCCCTGCCCACTTTTCCTTGGCACTGGGTACATCCCAGCAGTTCTTACCTTACAACTGCTTTCAGCACATACAATCTTGTTTGTGCTGCGCGACTGAAATATCAGTCCCTGCAAAGCAGCAATGCAGCGGGCAGAAATCATTTAGTCCAGCAGATTTATACCAGTTTAGGACTTGGACTGGGTGCTTATTACACAGAAAACACAGCAAAAGGAAGAGAGAACATGATCAAACACAAACATTGACCTAAACCCAGAAGACAACAGGTTTGAAGAAATCCAACACTCTGTCGAGTCAATAGATCTAGAAGGAAAATTTTGCTCAGATTGTCCCTTAGCTGTCCATCAGGAGCACAAAAGGTTTCTTTGTGTTTTACAAAAATCACCAGAATTACTTGGTTTTTAAGTCTATTTTAAAAAGCTTTTAAAAAATTCCTTCTGACATTGAAATTCTTCCATGATAATTAATGACAGAAACCCAAGGTTTCCTAAGCGGAAGGCAACATATTAGCATTCCAAAAGCACAGAACATTAGATACTCTTTAATTAAATGATTTCAAAGAAGATCTTTGTGTATAATTGCTATAATTTAGATGGAAACAATACTACACTAAATGTAATTAAAGGAGTGTGAACAGAGAGGGATGTTTTCCTCTGGGCTGCAGAGATGGTTCTAGGTCACCTGATTGCTAAAGCAGTAACTCCCTACTCCACCCTCCTCTTGCTAATAAAAAGCTCCTTGAGACTAATCAATCACTGTGGAAGAGGCTTCAGAGATAAGAGCTGCAGAGAAGCCAACAAGCACCTGCACCGTGAGTGCTGCTCACCAATGCCAAATGCCACCCACAGCATGGCTTCATTGACCAATGCCATGAAGGTCATGACAGTTCAAGATGACTTTGTTGTGCCTTTGAAACTTCTATCAGTTCCTATAAACAGATACAAGGAATGGAGAAGAGCGCTATGCGATCTGTAGGGTTCCAAGGGTCTCTCAAGCAGCTTTCCTTGGACACAGATGAAAACCTGCATTGTTTGGGAAATTAAAAATGAGCTGAACAAACAATCACAGGGCACAAACCCTGACTGAGAAAAACCAGGTATTGCAGCTGAACTCGGCTGTCTCAGTTTTATGAGTGGCATCACTGGATGTTTTTGCACAGTGGCCAAGGTGCACGCACATGACTGCTCCCACCACATCTCTTTTGAGTGGCCAGGTCCAATAGAGGGTTGAGCAGACAGCAAAGAGCTGCAACATTTTAGAACTGATAGTGTTCAGCTATCAATAAGTACTTGGCACAAAGTGCTCCAGTTCCTACATATCAATTTCCATATCAAGTGCAAAGAAACAAATCAAGTCCCAAGGAAAGTGAAGCAAAAAGAGATTGGTAGGACCTCATTTTTCCCTACTCAACTGTTGAGTCCTCACAGTGCTTTGAAGATACCATCTTGTTCAACTTATCCAATTCCCATGTGCCTTTGTTTCTCATTTACTGTGTCTGGTCACTAAATAACTGAGGTGGATTTTTTAAATAATCTAAATAAATTAATAAATTTAATAAAACTATCAAGATAATACAGGGAAAAAGGAAATAAAGTACTACAAATTTTGCCTCAATAACTTTGTCTGCCATGGTCTAACTGAAAGCTCTAAACTGCTTGTTGCAAGGATAGAAAACAAGAGAGCTGGGTTTTCAAGGTCCAGCTTTGAGAAGTCCACAAAGAAGGTATATTTTGAGTTTTGCATATAAACAGTCTGATCTGGAAGTCCTTAAGAAGCAATAAATACAAGAGCCCAGATGGTATTTGGACAGAGTCAGTTTTCTGACTAAGCTCAATTTAACAAAGGTTCTCCAACCTAAAACAGAATGGCAATTTACTGGCTTTAGACTGCATAGATTTTGTTCTATCCCTCTGAGTAAGCAGTTACAACCCCACATAAAATCTTAGCTAACAGGATATCATCTTCTCAACTGGCTCTATGCATAGCTCACAATGAAATCATTGCTAAGAAAATAGAAAATGTTTCCCAAGCCCTTCTTTGGAGAAACAAGGAAAGGCTTTTATTGCCAGGCCTGGATGTCATTAATTTGCAGAAAAACTATTAGAAACATGGAAATCAATTCTGAAATACTTATAGTGTCATGATGGAGTCATTTTAGAAGTGATCATTGGTAATGCTGCTATAATTATATCTTTCATTAATTTTTTAAATACACAGTAACTTACAAATGCAGTATATTACTGCCTGCATAACCTTGTATAGGAGTTCTTTGAAAGGCTTTTTACATTTATACAGTGCTATCTTCTCAAATTGCATTGCTTTTGCCTTATCATTCCTTGTATTGTTGATAGTTGTGCTTTTTTAGGTAATTCAATACTGCTCATTCCTGCCAGGTCAACAGAATGATTTAAGGGTCACAAGATAACAACTCATCTGCCTCTGGTCTATAGATTCAATCCCTGCCCCTGCTCACGGCATGAGAAACAGACCTTCTTGAGTAATAGTTCCCACAGGAAAGGCATCGCCTCTATCCATGTGGATCCATCCCTGCTGGCAGCTTCAGACAAGCTGTCCAGGCATGAAAATGGAAATTCTCATGCCTAAATCAAGTCCTCTTCTCTCATTTCTGAAGTAAACTGGTAGGACATCATACAGAGCAAGCAAGCACTGAAGCTCCCTGTGCTTGGCTGGTCTGGATAAAGATGGAAGCCTTTTCCCTTCACCAGCCATCTCTTTGTGTGTAACACCTGCTGTCCTCAGGTGTGCCAGCACTGAGACAGAGGACTGAAGATGCCGAGGCAGGAAGAAGCTGATAAGGTAATTTTCACTACACTTAACATCAAAAGTACCCTCCTTTCTGCAGCAGTTTTCCTTCACTGGACATCAACAAGGTGAGAGACATGAAAAGGTTGGGGTTTTTTTGCTTCTCCCAAAGTACCTTGGGTACCTCTGACGCCAGACTTTAACAAGATGAAGCCCCACAGAATAAACTGTAAGCATTTTTAATATCTAAAAATATAATAAAAAATATAATGTACTTAGTAGATAGTATCTTTTGAGATGAACTATGCAAGCAGATGGATGGATCAACAGAAAAGTAAAGCCAGAACTATGGAAAGAGAGCCAAACATACACTTTAATTGATAATACTGAGAGAAAAGCTAATTGCAGTGTCATCATAAATAGACTGTTTCATTTAGAAAAGCCTGAAACAAACCTTGATTTTTATTTCCTTTTATTGTAAAAGAAAAATGCTTGCAGAGGAACTGTCTTAGCAAGCAAAAAATCTCCAATAGTAAAATCACCCAAATTAGTGAATAGTGCAGCTGACCTGAATCTGTGCTTCTGTTGTGGGAATGTAGAAAAGAAGAAAGTCAAGTAAGATCACCATCTGATTTCAGTTAAAATCCCTCTTTATTTACATCTGTGCATCTAACAGGAAGTACCAGAAGCAGATATTTCTTGGGCAAACCCAAGAAGCACAATCTGGAAGAACCATCTCCTGGCAGGAAAACAAGCATGTGTTGTTTGGGGTTTTGGTTTGTTATTTTTCTAGTCCCTGGAGAGGAAAGTCTTCTCTCACTGAGACCAGAGGGAGTCCCAGATCTGGAGCAGTGAGTTGTTAATTCACCACAACTGAAGATGCTCATTCTCTTTCTGCTGTCCAGCAAAGAGAGGCACACGTTGCCACTGCTGCAATTTTAACAGATGGCCAGACATCCAAGGAAACCACCCATTCCCAGCAAGTATCAACAATGCTGCTCATGAGCAGCATTTGGTCAAAGCCACCCTGAACGTAGTGGCATAGCCCAGATTGGAGAATTCCTCTCTCCAGCTTTGACAGGTGTTGAATGGGTGGACTCAGAGTCACCCAGGGAAGGTCCATGCAGCACCAGCTTGGACCCACCACTGCAGAGGTCAAGGACCAGAGCTATTCATATTTGGCTGGTCTGCTCCCATGAACTCTAAAGGCATTTAACATTTTGGGCACTCTGTGTAGACATGGACCCGAGCAGCTGCCAGGGAAAGGCTGCACATGCAAGGATCTGCATTCCCACTCCTGTGGCTCTCAGCAAGCTTGGAGAATGAAGGTCTCTTGCAAGACCTATTCCGGCATGTACACAACCAGCACTGAGGTGGACATAAGAAGCCTTGCCAGAACAGAGTCAGGGTTTGCTGTTGGTTATTGTTCTTTATATCCCAATGCTCCATGTTCCAGGAGAACAGATTAGTTCAGCATTGGCATGACATGAACGTATGGAATCAACACAAACCAGTTGCTGCTGTTTCCTCTGATCCACAGAGCTGGGTAACATGGACCTGAGGCAGGGAGCTGGTCTGGAAGAAACAGGCAAGATTCACCCATATTGACTAGCTCTAGCTGAGAACACATTGTGGCCCTGTACAAAGTTTATTTCATATTAATAATTGCCTTAATTTGTCTTGGATTTTTCTCCCCGTAAGTCAGACCACCCCAGTCCCAAATTTCCTGGGAAAATGGTGAGCCTGTGCTAGAGTTGCTGGCTCAGTGAACACTTACAGAACATCTTGGTACATAGATGTACCTCCACCACTTGTTGACATTTCTAGCTTTTGAGTCAACGAAAGAAAATGCTGACAATTTCACACAAAGAAGAGGGCCTGTTATGAAATCTGGATCTGAATCCTTATCTATGTAAGGAAGTAGCAGTAAAGTGAGACAAACTCCTATGTGCAGGCTGAGCTGTTGGGGCCAAAACCACAGGAGCAGCAATGAAACAGTTGCAAGTTGTGCTGGTGGGACCAGATTTTATGAATAGGTAGTGACAGACGAGCTATTTTGCCATGAATTAAACATAAATCATGACTTTAGAGAAAACCAAATGGGCTGTGTAATCTCCCAATTTTTTTTATTAGGATTTAGACGAAATTAGCATTAAGGGAGGTCACTAGTTACAAGGAAATTGGATAGAAAGGGACTGAGACAAGGAAGTAGAACTTAATTGAAAGAGCCATAAATCAGCAATTAGGGAGAGTGGGAGAAGGAAAGTTATACTGTCTCATGCCTGGCAAGATGATGCAGGGAGTTACAGACTGGAAACAAAGGAAACATAAAAAATGAAAGATGACACTGGAAAGGCAGGCAATTGCCAACAAAAAACACTGTCTAATTTTTTTCCTAAAAAATAAATATGGTTTATAAGAGCCACTTTGGAACTTTTAATTCAGTTGCTTTTGGCTGACCTGTCAACTAGGAACAGTAGCCTGAGGGCAATGGGTGATGATTCAGGGCTGCTGTACTCCTGTCTGTGGATCAAAAAAAAAAAAAAAGTAAGAAAAA